>BRDA01074479.1:0-26542 GCA_036984385.1 Crenuchus spilurus | reverse complement strand
GTATCTAACTTTCTTGTTCACTACCTTTTGCTGTCTTTGTGTCACTTTCACTAGCACTTTCACTTTCACTGAACAGTGGTCAAAGGTAATGACTGACCTCTTCTTCTACGCTAGCATCTAGGGGATGCTACGACCGCTGCACCCCTAGCGGTTGACATATTTGAACTAATTTACGCTACTCTTTACTTGGAATTTAATTCGTTACCTGGAACAAAAATATTCCGAGATCTCAACTCGTTACCTGGAATACTCGTTAGTAGGGATGCTCGTAAGTAGGGTTACCACTGTACAGTGCCAAGGGCGTAGCATCAAATTCTACCCTCCATTATTAAATATTATTTCCTTTAATATTTCACAGCAAAATAAAATTCCAAACTACTCAAAGGCCGTTCTCCCACTTGGGGTCCTGCTAACTCAGTACCACTTTTCACCCGACTTCGACGCCCTTGTACACTGCTACATCACAAAAATGTAATAATTGACATATTTCAAGTCTAAGAGTAAATACCTATTCAAGTAGTATCACCGTTAACACAAAAAGATCTGAAATATGGCACTTTATGTGTAACAAATATAACATATATGACAATTTAACTTTTTGAATTACATTATGCGCATAAATGAACGATATTCTAATTTTTCTCTTGTGTAACAGTGATGTAAATGGCTGCTGCTGTGTTCGAATTCATCCAATATCTTCTGCTTAATCCTGATCAGGGTCACGGTGAGTCCTCTACCCCTTCACTGGGCACAGGGCAGCACAATACGCTGTCTTAACTAAAGATAAAACAGGATGTCAGTCCATCGCTGGGCACACACAAAAGTCCAATTTAGAGTATCCAATTTACCTGAACTCCATGTTTCAAGGCTATGCCGCCCTCAAATAACGTTGATAACCAAAAATGTAAAAAAGTGTAGATTCATTCTAGATCAGGGGTGTCAAACTCCGATGCTGGAGGGCTGGTGCCCAGCACAGTTTGATAATTTCTCAGCTCTGACACTTTAATTAAACCTGCTGAGTTGAATCAGGTGATCAGGAAGATCATGAAACTGTGCAGGAATCCGGCCTTCAGCATTTATTGCCCTCTTAATGTGTTTCAGGCATCATTTATGTGCCCACTTCAAGAATCTAAAATCTAAAACATATTTTGGTTTGCTTAACACTTTTTTAAAATAGTTTTTGCCCATTTTCTCTCCTTCCCAATGTGGTAATAGCCAGTTAACATGTCATATCCACTAGGGGGCTCTCCTCATCACTTTGCACAGTCCCTGACTCTAGGAGGGTGAAGACATGTACACACCTCTTCCGTTGCGTGTCATACATCCACTGCCTCTTTACGAACTACCGCTGATACACTGTCACTGGGGAGCCAACACGCTCTGAGGAAAGCTCAGGATTCCCAGCTCCGAATGGACCAATCAGTAGATGCCTGAGCCAGGGAGAGTGAGAGCGCCATCTACTCACCCAGAGAGAGCACTGCCAATTTTTGATCTCTTGCTCTCTGTTGATGGCAAACAGCATGACCGAGATTTGAACTTGCAATCCTCTGGTCATAGTGTCAGCGTCTTAGCCTGCTGAGCCACTCGGGGCCTGTTTGACACTTTTAAGCTTACTACATGATTCCTTATGTGTTCCTTCATAGTCTGGCAAAAAAAAATTTAAAGCAAAAACATTGAATGAGAAGGTGTCCAAACTTTTGACTGGTACTGTATATGAATAAATCAAAAATATATGACATTGCTGTTTTTACATGAATATACATTACAGCTTTTGTTCTTCTTTTGACGTCCTGTAATAATGGATTGTACTGGATACCGGACCAAGGATCGCAATAATTGGATTGTGACAGCAGTAAGACTCTCAATGACACTTTGACCCAGTATCATTGGTAGACAGGCTCCCTATGTCTCAGCCCCTCCCCTGTCCCAGCCCTTTCTCTCAGGGGTGTAAATGTACAAAGGTCAGTTTAGAGCAGACTGGTAGATGATGCTATGATGCTTCAAACCAACTTTAACTTCAACAGAAAGAAACCAGCATCGTAGTTAAGCACTCTAGTGGGTTACCAAGAGGTTTCAGCAGCTCTGTGAAATTAGAGAGCAAAGATCTAGAGATCTAGCAAGATAACAGTGATGTTAGAGGCTTGCTGCAGACGGTGAGGGGGAGGAGCAGGGCTTTTCCGTTTTTTTGCAGAGTGCTCCTATTTCATCACGCTGCTCTGCTATGCTCTTTGACAGAATCTCACAGAATTAGGCAAAGGATGGTTCATTTTGCAACACCCTGGCAGTGCAGAGGCAAAATGCAATACGTTCACTGCGTTTGAAATCCTGAGCTTAGCACTCAGCTCTATTTTGGAAGGTCCACTTTGGTCTCTGTGGGGGGGAGGAAGAGCGAGGGGGGTGACAACGCCATATCCCACCACACACCACAGGGACCTGCCCCAGATACCAAGCCAACAGGAACATGTCAGAGCCCTTTAGCCATACACTACAAAAGTAATCATCTTCAAAGCCTCGTCCCAGAAGCTTTGTTCAGTTTTGACTGTCCAACTTTTTTATTTTTTAACACTTTGCCATGTTTTTCTGCTGCAGAGCTACCTTAAGACGGGCCTTCATTCAGCCTTCCAATCCAAAAAACAAGCTCTTGTCCATCGTTACCTTCTCACCGCCGAACGTCTGAGCAAGAAACTGCACAGTCATCCTCAACAACAGGGCCACTTTGTCTCCAAAGCTGGACTCTGCTGGTGTAATGTGTCAAGCTCAGGGCTAAATTACTCCTCCAGGAGGATGTGTGGGCTCAGACAGCATTAGCTGACAGCCTAAAAATCCACTTTATAAACTGTTTTGGCTGAAATAAAAAGGTGTTAGCACAGTGGAGCAAGGTCACATCTGAAATCCAGCCACTCTGTAAAGGCAAGGCCAGATTTTCAGCGCTGACGAAGGTGCTTGGGCATGCACGCCTGTCACAAGGTCATTTTCACGGCCCTCAGAAATGTGGCCCTGCCATCGACGCATGGCACATCACATCTCTGTCCTTCCTCGAGGCGTATCAACAATGCATTAGGAGCCCAGCAGGCGGCTGGGAAAGCAGTAATTACCATGACAACGACAGCGTAACGCCGCGCTTGGCGAGGGTTTATTTATGGTCACGGCCTCAGAATGAGTCATCGGTGTTGCCGGCTTCGCCTCCGAAAAAGTCACTCCAGTTGCTGTTTCTCGAGGTCATGCCGATACGAGTGTGGTCGGCCATCACTGCCACCATCCCGAGTTCTCTCTCCATGGCAACTGGAGCACTCGCAGGCAGCAGGCAGGAGGCTATGTGGGTAAGAGGTGGAGAGAAGGAAGATGGCGACACATCTGCCGCTGGCATTTACGTTCCTAATTTGTCTTGTAAGAGAGGATATCCCAAAGGTGTAGTCCACATTCTCACACTTCCATCAGCCACAATATTAATACCACTCTCGGATGAAGGGAATAACAGTATCTCATGCGTGTGAATGTCTGGGATTTATTAGACGTATTTGAGTTGATTCTTGTAGATGTGGTTGTTGCTGGTATGCAGACCTTTGACAAGGTCCAAATAGTTATGTCCAGATGAGTTGGTTGATGTTCCCACTCACCAGTGGACAGAAATTGTCAGAATGATGGCTGAAGGTCTCTTGCTGCCAGTCTGGTCCATATGTTGCTGCTCTGCAGGTCTCTGTGGAGAGTTCTTTCAGAAATTGGCTGTGAAGGACCTGCATTGACTTTCATTCAAACCTGCTGGACATCAGTTTTGTCTTTCAGCCACAATTCTGAGGAGAATGTCCTGTAGACTGGCATTGTTACCAATGCTGGTAGACCTGTATGTACACTTTCCTATGCCTGCAAATTCAGCTACTTCCTTCACACTCTGACCTTTGGCACAAACAATCTTTGTGACCCATTTTACATATATTGAACAAGTGATTTGCCACCTCTTCACATGTATTTATAGCCTGATCATCCTCATACAGCGCCATCTGCAGGAGCTTGAGGCATTTAGCAGATGCTTTTATCCAAAGCGACTTACAATTGGGGCCTTGCTCAAGAGCACTTCAGTCGTGACCTGCCTGGGGATCGAACTGGCAACCTTCAGGTCACAAGACCAGATCCTTAACCACGATGTCACCATGGCCAGGTACACCGAAGACAAGTCATGCTGTCGTGTTCTGGATCAACTTCTTGGGACCTGTGTGACATTGCAAAGGAGAAATCTGCATGGAATCAGGTTTGCCACATGAGTCGAAAACGATACTTCATCATTCGTAATTAGGCTCCTTGCTTCTGCAGATGATGGATGATGTCAAGGTCTTGGTGAATACCAGTAGTTCCAGGGATGTACAGCAGCTCCATCTTGCTGAGGTTGAGCAACAGCTCCTTACAGCAGATGGCCGACAGTAATCTAGGAACATCCCCCACCCTGCAGTTCCTCACCACATGATTATCTTTGTTTCACACCAAACTAGACATAATCCAGCCATATACCAAATGACACCTCACGGCTGTGAGAGCGGAGACAAGACATTGAAGAAAACGACAACGTTTTTGGCCTTTGGTGGTAAAGAGACAGCAAGAGAAGATTGAACGGCTTCATTGCTGACTTTGACAAAGCTTGTGATGATGATTAATGAGCACACAGATAATGTGCAACACCCAAAAGGAAGCATAACACAAGTAAGCATGCCTGTAATTTCCTCAGTGGACATTGGTCTGCAGAGCATGAATCACCCACAAATCACATCTACATATTTTTCTAACACATGTTTGCATTTTGCATCTTTAGTTTATGAGGCTAATATTGCTAACACTAGAACTCAATAGTCACCTAAATAGCCCTGTCGTTTCCATGTCTGTCTCATTCACCAAAACTCTCTCGGGCTGCATTCAGATCTTAATTAAGGTCTCGTGGACTTTTGAGTTGTCTTTGAGTTGCTTGAGTTGCATTCTGCTACACAAGTTTTGTTTCTTTTTTTTGTGAAACTGTGTCCTCCATGAGATCTTACTAAGTTCGGGATGGTATAAGTTGGATGAAGGATGCTTTGTTTTGATATTTTGACTGGGCTGTTTAGGTGTCTATTGAGTTATAGTGTTTATTAGCAATGTTAGCCTCGCAGCTCCAGGTCAGGATGCTCCAAACATGATCTGGGGTAAAGGGAAATGATGAGCTAACCATTTGAAGCCGATACCTCTTTTGATGTAAAGCGGCGTGAGGACTATGCTGCAGAAATGGCATTAATGGTGCAGTGAGATGTGCTGGGCAGATGGGCCATGTGATAGGCTCACATCTGGCAGAGGGGGAGGAGAAAGAGGAAGGAGGAGAGTGAAGCTTCCCAGCAAAACTGCAGAACAAGCAGGACATTTTATTCTCTTACTGTGTGATGTATTAGCAGGTAGAGATATATCAGATAACATTACTGACCATATAATGTCGACATACTGTATATAGCAGGTAATGGAAGCCTTATAGTTAATATAATATGGATGTGCAGTGCTGAACAGTATATATCAGAAGAAGGCATATACTGTATATCAGTGATGTAATGCAGTCTGGGTCCCAAAAGAGCCCCCGAAACTCTGTATCTTTGAGAATGGGATACGTGTCTGTCAGTATCTTTTTTCAGTAACTCAGTGAAAGTGTGTGTGTGTGTGTGTGTGTGTGTGTCTGAGACAATCCTGCCGCTTCATGTGATCCGGCAGCTCTCATGACCAGATTAGAAACAATGAACTCCATACAGAGTCCTCACTTTGCCCTGAGGGATGTGTTTCAGTATCTCTCTCTCGCACACACACACACACACACACACACCACTACACCTTCAGAAGAAACTGTACTGGACCGTCAGTGGGACAATACCTTTCCTGTCATTGAGGTGGGATCCTAAAGGGTAAATCTTAAGTACCTTTAGTCAAGGGCGGATACGGTGCTTCTGGGGGCCGGAGGCATAAGACAGGAATGTGGCCCCTTAGATTTGGGTTACAGTTTTGAAAATGTAATAAAACTCTTATTTAGTTGTTTACTTTGGTTTTTAGTTTCATTACACATATAGTAGAGAGTAAACAGTTGTACTAAAGCCAATAAACTCAATAACAACTTGTGGGAAACACTAAAACTGAGCTTAAAAGTGATACAGTCCTACCTCACCTTTCTAGAAGCATTTTTCTGGATTTTATTATAGACACCAAACAGCTAGAAACAAGAGTTTTTTTGGTGAAATAGATCTTCTAGTGAATCCAAAAATTAAAAGTTAATTTTTGTCATGTTTTATATTCAATCTGGAGGAAATTAATATACGAACAGTATCAACATTAAAACAAAAATGCTTGAAATTTGTCATTTTACATTTAACAAATAATAAAAGTAGATGACAGTTTACCTTTTTTAATTAAATTATAAAAACAAATGAAATTTTTCATGCTATTATAATTTTTGGAGATGCACTAGTGCAGGGGTGGCCAACCCCGGTCCTGGAGAGCCGCATTCCTGCCCAGTTTGGTGATCTCCCTGATCAAACTCACCTGATTCAACTCAGCAGGCAATTAGCAGGTTTAATTGTAGTGTCAGAGCAGTGACATCACCAAACTGTGCAGGAATGCGGCTCTCCAGGACCAGGGTTGGCCACCCCTGATCTAGTGTGTGTTTTCATGGCAAATGTCCAGTGTGATGGGTGAACAAAACATTTTTGAGCAGAAATGTAAATAAAGTGACTGTCAAAATTTCATGTTCACTGATCACCAAATATTAAGTTAAAAGTATAATCACAATAATCACGAAATTTACTTTCTGTTAAACTGATCAAAAGTTAAAGATGCAGATCACGTTTACAGTGAGCTAACCGCAGCTGAAACTCCACAGAATGTTTACATGTTCTATCACTGAGTAAACAAGTGGGCGTGTCTTATTCCAAAAAAGTAAGTTAAACAAGCCCAGCCACAAAACACAGACACAAGTTTGTTTCTGTGAATTGTGGGGACCGTACTTAAACTTACTCACACTTTAAAACCTTGTCTTCACCTTTTTCATCAAATTAATGATTTGGAAGGAAGAAAGGTCCACACAAGCTGAGTGTTTTGGTCCCCACAAATCAAAATCAAATCAAATCAAAATTTATTTATATAGCGCTTTTTACAATGGGCATTGTCACAAAGCAGCTTTACATATTTAATATCAAACAAACTGAATCTAAGCCCGATGTGAGCAAGCCGAAGGCAACAGTGGCAAGGGAAAACTCCCTCAAGGCTGGAGGAAGAAACCTTGGGAGGAACCAGACTCACAAAGGGGATCCATCCTCCTCTGATCAAACTACTGACACAGATTTACATCCTTAGTTAAATCTGACATTGTGCTATAGTATATAACATAAATGATATTAATAATAGCGATCATTGCATTCATATTAGGTATCATAATTTAAAATGCAGTAGCATTAGAGCTTTAGTCCAATGTAAGAGAGCAGCAGGTCTGGTGTCAACCTCAGGAAAACCCAACTCGGAGCAGGAGGAGTTGACCGCAATAGGTGTAATGGAACTGGTGATCTGTTGTGGACTGCAGGAGAATTCAGCCATCAAATCCCAGACAGGTATCCATCCATATCGCCATCATCAACCTCCAGCATGTTGGCATAATATCGTTGAGTGTCTGAGATTTCTGCAGCTCCCTGTGTTCATGAAGTCCTGTGGTATAAACGTGGTATAAACCTGGTACATACACCCAAACACACTTTGGTAGTACTATACTAGTGAGGACATTACATTCACTTGTGTAATACTAAGTAAAATTAAACCTAAACCTAAACATAGCAACCCAAAGTCAGTATGTCTGATCATTTAATTAAAAAAAAGGTTTCTAATGAAAATGGCACATTTTTTTGTGAGGACCAGAAAAATGTCCCCACTTTTACACAACACATGCTTTCCTATCATTATGAGGACTTTCAGTCCCCACCAAGGAGAAATACAAACACACGCACACACACACACACACACACACACACACACACACACACACACACTGTTCCTCAGGGTCCTCGTTTTGGCACCTTTTTCCATTTCCTGATCTCTTCTATATATCCTCAGTGGTCCACTTCAGTCATTTCTTTCAAAATTGAACTTTTATGATTTGCCCTTGTTCATCTCCTCACACACACACACACTCTCTTTCTCTCTCTCTCACACACACACACACACAAGCTCCTGTCCTCCTACATCAGAGAGTGTTAGCCTTCTCCAACATAACATGCACTTAACCTCATTGAGATGTAGGGCACTTAATCTAGTCTGCTTTAATGGCTCCCCTTATTCTGCTCTCACTATTGAGCGGACCCACAATGGTGCACAGATAGAGTTACTGTTTACCTGACTGTCGTTGTTAGAGGAGAGGAGCAGAACAAACCATGAGGGCAAGGTGTGTGTGGGGGGGTGCTGTCAAAACACCTATAGCATAGTCATCCACTTACATAACACAGGAAGATGATAAAGTAAAACGACGTGTCACTGAAACATACTCTTCTTACTGCAGTACACATCACATCACCCTGTCATATCATATATGTTACCTACGCAGTCAAATCTAAATATTATGAGCACCCCTGGTGTGGAGCCTCCACGTGACCTGGTGAGAACCAACCCTTTCCTCGTCGCTCCTATAGAGCTTAATTGGTCCACTGTGGTACATTGATTGCTCTGTACCACTCAGTGGAGTTGTTGTTCTTCTTTGGCATCAATGGACCCACTGTTATGTCATTGGGAGGCCAGAAAGCCATTGTCAGTACACCTTTCTGGCCACAAAACCTGCCAGCGGTTTCCATCATTTTTGGTTTTAGGCCACAATTCTGAGAATATCCTGTAGACTAGGATGTTTACCACCAGTGGTAGACCTGTATGTACGCTTCCATACACCCGTAAATTCAGCTACTTCCTTCACACTCTGGTGCCCAAATGACATCACTCTTTTATCATTAACACTGATTGTGATTTTCCACACACTGAGCGAGACATTCACTGCACTGTACTATCTCTTCTCAATCTATCAGTCCCCATACACACCCCACAAGTATTTATAGCCTGATCATCCTCATGCAGCACCATCTGCAGGAGCCTGAAGTTACTACCACCTTATTTTGAATTTTCAGTTGACCTCGGGTCCTCACAAAGGAAGAAAAACAAGACCAAACACACACAACACATAGCTCTCTAAGGCCTTGTCCACACGTAGCCGGATATTTCAATAAATTTTTATGCGTTTGTGCCTTTCGTCCACATGCAAACGCAGTTTTACACCAAATACGAATGATTATGAAAACGCCGGCCAAAGTGGAGATTTTGGAAAACTTTTGCGTTTGCGTGTGTACGTATGAAAACGGCGTTTTAGAGTCCAGAACATCACAATCTGCGACAAATGATGCTGTGATGTCATGTGCGCGACCACTGTAATTGACTGCCTTGCTGTGGAAGGATGAACGCCAGCAGAGAATTTTTCATTTTTATGTTAATTCAAACACTCTTTGCGTGTTTGTTTTTACAAGTTCAGCTTCTCCAATACGTGGAGGAGCAAAGAAGTTTTTTGTTACTTACTTGTTTGTTTTGAAGGATTCTGATTGGCTGACATGGGCGTTAGCTTTGTGTTACACTGCCATCTATGCGCTTGGTCTTTATGACAACACTCTACGATTCATGTGGATGAAAACTTTTCTTAAAACGATCTCGTGTGTATGATATTATTTTTGAAAACGATGTAGGGGAGATATTCGGTTTTAGAAATACCCGGCTACGTGTGGACTAGGCCTAAGACAGAGGATCCTAATATCTGATCATAAAAAGAGCTGCCAGTTTAAGAGGTGCTGCACAGCCATGTTTAACGCAGAACACCTTGACCACGGCCTACTGACAGCTGCTGTTTACAATCTGCCTTGTGGTTTATTTTCCCTTCCTTTGCGTCTGCTTTACACACACACACATACACACATACACACACACACACACTCACACACACAACCCAGCAGCTGGGAGGGCCAGCATGCACTTCTCAGAAATAAGACAGAGATTGATTCCTAACCTTGTCCTCCTCTGTCCTCTAATCCCTCTCTCTCTCTCTCTCTCTCTCTCTCTCTCTCTCTCTCTCTCATACAGGTTATATATACAGGTGGTGCACAGGTCTACATCTGTATCTTCTACATTATACATCACCATTATTAAAACAGTGCATACATTAGTTGCCATTGTTCCATTATTAACCTCCACATTTCCACACTTTCACTTCTTCTTTGGCACTAGCATTACGCTAACTGGCCCCTACAAGCAGGGGCGGATTTAGAAGTTCTACGGCCCCAACCAATGTCATGTCTGAGGGCCCTGATCAAACGCATTCTTTTTTATGGTTATGGAGCGGTACAGGCTTAAACATAAATTAAATTATTATTATTGATAATAAAAAATGTATTATGAATTACTAGTTACTATTAATAATCCTATCCATAACTATCCATAATAACTATAAAAATATTATTATTATTATTATTATTATTATTATTAATAAAATAAATTAATATTAATCATTAATTAAATATTAATTATTATTTAATAAACTCTTAAAATCCTGTAATATAAAATTATCACCCAATTCTATGTTGCACCTTGATAATCAACTTCGCTCCAATTCATTAACACCAATGTTACACTTATGTTAGGACTGTATGGTCAATAGACCTCATTTACACATAATTCTACCTCATTTTTGAGAAAAAAAATAAGCAGAAATTCTGAATTACTTTGATAGTTAAACTTTGAAGGAACGTAAATGAATGGCTTATCACAAACTGGTAAACGCACACACACATGAGAGGGGGGGGGAGCCTGACCTCCAGGGCCCCAAGCAATTGCGTGGTTTGCGTGTTGGTTAAATCCGCCCCTGCCTACAAGTATGCACACATTAACAAAATTACACCTTTTTTGTTAAACATTGCTCACTCACTCCTGTGAGCATTCGTCAGTTAAATATTCATCCCTACATGTACTGACCTGTGTAGTTAGGAGAGCCCACAGGAAGAAGTCACAACTCCATTAGCTACGGGACATGATGCAGGGATTTACACCATAGTATTGCTCTGTTATTTTTGTCTCATATGTGCACAAAAGTCTGCTTTGCTACCACATGACGGCTGATACTAACAGAGAAACGTCCCTCATCCAAAACAAAAAGCGCATTTATACTGAAAACCTACTTCTACACTCAACACAGCTAGCATCTGTATTTAGTAACTAGCATCGGTGTTGTCCACTACACCAAAGGTTCCAAACCACTGGGCTAGAAACTGAAGAATGGGTTCAGTTAACTACCAGTAAATTCTGGAAGTAAGCAGCACACTGTCTGGTAGAAAGCTGAAGATATAAAAAGGATGACTTCTACGATGACACACCTCAGATCCACGATGGACAACCTAAAGAATCACAAGCTGAAGGCTTTGCTATGGCCTCCACACGTGCCCTGACCCATCTCAGTGAGGGATCTAGAATATCTATAAGAGCAGAGTAGAATGAAAAGTATTATGTTTTAATTACTAAAAGACATTTTCTTTTTTTACTCACTTTCATATATGATGATATTTATAATAATAATAATAATAATAATAATAATAATAATAATAACAATAACAATAACAATAATAATAATAATAATGCATATATAAAAGCATACATACAACATGCTTCAAAGATATAAGATAAGAAGAAAATGAATGAAAAATAATTTAATATTAATAATTTAATTTAATAATATTAAAACAGGATTTAAGAGTAGTAAAAAAAAGCAGTTACAGCTTCCTCAAATGTCTGTGATTAGATTCTAGATTAGATTAGATTTTGGGGTTAGTTTAAAGCTTGTGTGGGGCAGCTTTCTGTCAGACAGCAGGCTGGAGAATCATTCAGGACCTGGCAACCTGGGACTCCACTGCGGTGCCCTTTGTGGCAATCTACTTGGATCATAACATGTCAAATTTGAAGTGGATGTTGTTTGTCAGAGAATCCAGATCTGTGCAAATATGATTGCAATCAGATATCAAATCATCTCCAAATGTGGCTTCGATCAGATTAGTAAAAGTTGGATTTGGTCTGTCTGAATATCAGGGATGTCTCCACATTAAGGGCAGGGAGCAGTGTGTGACATAATCAATAATTTTGTTTACATTTATTTTATTTAAATATTATTCTAACATTGTCATGTATTTGACTTATGAAAGTGGCAGAAGTTCCCAATACATTTAAAATTTTCCTGTACATGTTGTGTACGGTCAGTACTTTCAGCAGTCTTCATTTAGTTTGTGTGTATGGGGCCGGCCCATCAGCATCTGCTTAAGCAAGTGATCAGTAGAAAATGCTGTGCAAAACGCTTTCAGTAATGAGCTGCAGGGCACGCTAATGCTGGCCCCATGCTGGGAGCAACCAATAAAAAATGAAAGATTTGCATATGTGAGCTTATGTGAATATCGTTTATGGTATCAGCGCTGCTACACAGCTTGACACTCAAAAACATGAGTGACTGTGAGCTGCTGCTAGAGAGGCACTATAATGAATCACGTCAACAATTTAATCAAAGTTAAAGTCATCTTACCTCAGTTAAAGCTTTATTTTGATTATTTAGATTGTATTTAAGTCCCTTTGGTCACAATAACCAAAGTAAAGGCAACGGAATACCACCGCTTCCTATGTCTCCCGACAGGGGATGCATTTCACGGTGTGGGTGCCGAATTCAGCACAATACCAGATTATACTTTTTGGAATTTCATTGATGAGGTGCATTTGTTGTTGCACAGGTTTGTATGTAGTTTCACTGACAAGTGGGATGCTGCCCACAGAATTTATTGTGCCCCACCTGACTTTCTGTTCTAGGGACACCACTGCTGAACATAGCCAAAGTGTGTACAAAATGGTGACACTAGACAAAGGTAATGTTATTAAATACTGATATTACCTTGTTATATATATATATATATATATATATATATATATATATATATATATATATATATATATATATAAGTATATATATATATACTTTACAATAAGAGTACATCTATGAACTGTACTTAAGACTGCATTAATGTTTATAAAAACACTGACAATTGTCAACAAATGTATTTAAATTATTTAAAATAATCTGTATTTCCTGGGAAAGACCAGCACAGTGGTACACACTGTGTACACAAGTCCACATGCTGATCCATTTAATGTGCGTATATAAGCAGTGTCTCAACTACTTTGGCAGCAGATTATACACGAGGTAAAGCCAGCAGAGTTATTAGTGGGCTGCTTAAAATCTGTATAGGTAACAGTGACACCATTTTCACATCTGCCAGGTCCAGCTGTAACACCGCCAGCCTACATTAGGGCTGTTTCCTGGAGGTATAAATCATGACATGAGTGTTAAGCACTATATCAGTGACCAAGTCCTGGCAGAGGTCAGCACATAAAGTGCAACAGTACACACTGATAATGTCATCAAGCTGTTGACATAACAGATTCAGTGTTTTGTGGGTTTGAGACGTGGCTGAATGTGCTGATATGTCTGCTGGTCAGGGCAATGAGAGGGTTAATGCTGTGTGGGCCAAGTGTCAGTTTGGTCTTTGACCCCAGACAAACCAGCAGTTCCATGAAAATTGTGTCTGTCAGTTCCTCTCATATACGTACACAACTTACCAGGGTGAATATGTGCATACATACAGACCATAATCAGGTCATATAATAAAATATGTCCCATAAATGCAAAATACAATAAATAGAAAAGTTATATGAAAATCAACATATCATAAAATTTTAACCAGGGGTGTCCAAACTTTTGCATAAGACTGTATTTATCAATGGATCAATACATATTAGAATGTAAGAAATGTTTAATAACTTAAAAAGCTTTCAATTACGTCGACATATTATTATTATTATTATTATTATTATTATTATTATTATTATTATTATTATTATTATTATGCAAAATACTTCATATAAAAAGTAATGAAATAGTAACATTACAATAAGATTTAAGAGTAGTAAAAAAGCATTATAGCTTCCTGAAATGTCTGTGATTAGATTCTAGATAAAATTTTTGTGCCGCTCTTCTTGGATCACTGCACTTCTGATTTGATGTGGTTGTCATTTGTCGTGTTGTGGGTGACGTGAAAGACACTTCGAAATCTGATTTGAGCGGCCAGAGTGTCCGTACTGAGACAAATCTGTACATATCTTATTATAATAAGATTTGAATCACCTCCAAATGTGGTTTAGATCAGCAAAAATTTGATGTGGTTTTTGTCTAGATAAGACAAAAAATGGATTTGGGATTAGTTTTAAGCTTGTGTGGGGCAACTTTCTGTCAGAAAGTGGGCTGGAGAATGTTTCAGGACCTGGCAACCTGGGATTTCACTCTGGTGCACTTTGTAGTGCTCTTCTTGGATCATCGCACTTCCGATTTGCCTCAAATTGCGAGTGATGCGAAAGGCACTTCAAAATCCGATTTGAGCGTCCAGACTGAGACGGATCTGCATAAATCCATACTTCTAAATTTAATGGGACACGTAACTTGACCAGTGCTCTCCAAACTTTTGCATAAGACTGTATAGATCAATACATCTGACCCCAATTAAAATCTTAACATTTTTAAAAAATATTTCTTTAGAATGACTTATGTCTTATGCAGAGGCCTGCACACTCCTGTTGTTGTTTGACTAGACGAAGGAAAATGAATCATATAAAATTATATTTATAGTGATTATATATAATTCATGTTTGTCAGAACCATTTTGATGGTTGTTGTTGTTTGTTCTTGTATTTTTCTGGCTCTTCAACAAAAATCAGGACATTTTTGTGCTGAAAATCTAAGAAAACAAACACACACAGAGCAGTTATAGCCCAGTGCTCTAAAACAGCCAGCAGCTGCACATGGGATACCCATGTGACCAGGCTCTAAGGCCATGTGAGTCCTCCTCTGTCTTTCTCTATGTCTCTCTCTCTCTCTCTCTCTCTCTCCAGTATGACAAGCACAAGGGATTCTGTACAAGCACACATTCATTCACACACACACACACACACACACACACACACACACACACGCAACACACACACACAGGGTCAGATGTGCAGAGGGACACATTCCTGCTTCCTTCCTGGTTTTCAACTGGCATTCAGCTAAAGCACAGAGCCCTTGAGGTGACATGGTGTTTATTTTTAGAAGGTGTTGCTTCGAATTACTATATTGAGGCCACAAGATGATAAATTGAGGCCACAAAGTTATTGAGTAACAAATGAATATATTTAGAGAAGTTTTTTTTTTCTGGTCCATGATATATTAATTTGTGGCCACAGTATTTGACTGAATATGTTGTGGCCTCAACATAATAATTCTTAACCACATAAACCTAAATTGTGAATAAATGTTGCCTGTGAAATGTGAAAATCTTTCCAGGCTACACCTGAGATGATATATATACTGTAGAAGGGCACTCTTCAATGTGTGTTCAGCATATCTGTCCTGCTTGATCGTAATGAATAAAGACAATCCCAGAGGACTCGGATCCTCAGATCCCAGCCACTCACACCAGCAATGCTTTAATAGACTTTTTAAACAACAAATTGCCACATTATTAAATCCAGTCTGTCTGTCATCTGGTATAGTTGATATACATCAAAACATAAAAGAAAGATTAGAGGCCTTCGACCCACTTCCACAGCCAGAATTGGAGAAACTCATCTATTCGTCAAACTGTACAACCTCAACACTTGACACAATACCAACTAAACTATTTAAATAATTTAAATAAATAAATATATATGTGTATTTATTTTTAATTATAAATAAATTTATAATTAATTCTCTTTTAATAAGCTTAAATTTGTCCCTTAGAATGGGTCACATACCCAAAGCATTTAAACTTATTAAACCCCTGATCAAGAAACCAAATCTTGATCTTAGCATATTGTCTAATTATAGACCTATTTCTAACCTGCCATTTGTATTTAAGATCTTATAAAAAGTTGTGGCCAAACAACTTCGCTCATACTTACATAAAAATAAAAATTTAAATCAGGTTTTAGGCCAAATGACCTCCTTCTCACCTCTGATCACGGCTGTTTATCTATACTGGTGTTGCTTGACCTCAGTACAGCCTTTGACACGATTGATCATACTGTTATTACTGAAAGACTAAATAACATGGTTGGAATCACAGGAACAGACCTTTCATGGTTTAAGTCTTACCTTACAGACTGCTACCAGTTTGTTAAGGTAAATAAAGTCTTCTCTATTAATACAAAAATTAGATTTGGAGTCCCCCAAGGCTCCATTTTAGGACCTTTTTTATTCATATTATATATGTTGCCACTGGGCAGAGTTATTAGCAGACCTTCCATAGTTATGCCGATGACAGCTAAACCAGATGACAAATAAACACTAAAGAAAATGGAAGACGCGCAACTTCAGTTTATTCTCAGCGACACTGATGTGGTGGTGGCGTGATAGTGTGTGTTGTGCTGGTATGAGTGGATCAGACACAGCAGAGCTTCTGACCTCAGTGTCACTACAGGACTGAGACTGGTGTCAGCAGTGTGATGTTGGCAGCATCCACTGGTGAAGCACTAGGATGGCCTTGACTTTACTGAAGCGAATGACGTCGTCATTTCCTAAGGAGTCATGATCAAACCATGAGTCATTACTCTCATTGGTACACAGCGCACACTCTCCTTGGCTTCTTTCTTCCACCGCGACTGACCTGTTTAAGTGAGAACACTCCGTTCTAAGCCACTGTGCCTTCACCAAATTGGAAATTTGAAGAGAGCTGCATAAGGGAAATGAAAGTACCCCAGGCCTTGCTTAGATAACCTTGGCTTGGCCGAAATGCATCTCAAACAGAGAGAGTGATAGATGTATGTGTAGAGATATGTAAATATGTTGATGCACGGGGGCTCGTTTTCACACGCTGCAGCCTTCCCTAATATCACACTGCATATTCATAGCTGTATAATAAATCATAAGACTGCTGCTTTCCAAATCCTGTAAACACATAAATAAATACACACAGTGCACAGTGTTCACACAAAAAACACACAAGCAGTGCCAGCAGCAGAATTAGCCTCTGTTTTCTAGAGCAGATGCATCGTATTGATCAGGGATTTCAAGTATAATAACAGCTCTCCATACGACAGAAACACAGCTTCATAGGCTACATTCATCTAGACCTACAGCCGTGAATGGAGAAAGAAACCAAAACAAAAAGAAGTTTTGCAGAAAATTTGCCATTCCGCCTAGCTCATGCACTTTTCTGCTTGAACAACCACAGAAATGGCTAACTAGTGCTAATTTATAAAGAAGGTTCTGCGACTGGTTGACTTAAGGCGTAGTCAATATACCCACATGACTGCACACATCAATTAACCTGTTAATATAAGTTATGCAGAAGAAGGTGAAGTTGACTGAGATTGCGAAAGGAAGAAGAACTGCAGATTTGGTGAGCCATTAGAAAGGTTTGTGCAAAACTGTCTGCTAAGAAAAGCTGAGAAGGAATTGAAATAGCTGAAAGGAGTCACCAGTGGTTGATCACAATTTGGTGAATGATTATGCAGGTGTAGCACAGTGAAGTTACTGTGGACAGATTCTCTGTAAAGCACACTTGGAACTGGTGGCACCGAGCATGCATTTACTGTGCCAGTGGGGCTAGGAATGACTTTAGTCCCCAGGTAGGCTGATGTGGATCTACTGTAAAGAGGTTAGTTAGGTTTGTGCATGGAGGGGGGTTTGTCTGAGATGCCAAACCTCACTGTTGAGCCATTTGGAGGTGTCATAGACTTAAAATTGGGTGGTGGTTTGGTTTTTAACACGTTTCCCTCTTAGCGCTTAGGTCTTGGGTTCAAGTCCCCATCAGGATGCTCTAGATTGTTTGTGCTTGTGCACGTGTGTGTGCACTCAGCGATGGATTGGCGCCCTGTCCTGGGCTTAGTTGGGATAGTGTAATGCAATAATCAAATCTGTATTTTTTAAGATTAGAACTTCCTGTTGTTTATCTGAGAAATATGAAGATTAAACTGTTGTTCACTGTTGACTACCCTGAAGTAATAACCCTTAAACAGGCAACATGCACCACCATATACATACATTAACTCTGACATCCTGTAGTGGACATAAGTAAATGTTTTCACTCAATCATGCTGTCATTTATCACATTTCAGTCTGTTTTTAGTAACTTTGATACAAAGTTGCTATTCACTTATATGGTTTGAGTGGACTTTGTATATTTTAATTTAAAAACTGAATAAATGTGCATGACATGTTTTTACAAAGTGGGGAATATAAAATCTCATTATTTATATTTGCTTTCATAGAAAAAATGAATACATAGCAAATTTGTATTTTTGTACCAGTCACCTTCTCATTCAATGTTTTATTTTTGTTCCTACATTATAAATAAACATTGAAGTCATCCAGACTCTGAGTGAACACATAAGGAATCATGTAGTAAATTTAAAAGTGTTAAACAAACCAAAACATGTTTTAGGTTTTTACTTCAAAGTAGACACACAACTGATGTCTCAAACACATTAAGAGGCAAGAAATGCAAGTCATCATCTTGACGAGACACAGCTGTTAACTGAAAGCCATTCCAGGTGACTACCTCATAAAGCTGATTGAGAAAATGCCAAGAAAGCTGCATCTAATCAAGAGGTGCCTACTGTGAAGAATGTCAAATATAAACATATTCTGCTTTGTTTACTTGTTTGTTTACTAAATAATTACATATGTATTTATTCACAGTTTGGATGACTTTAGTATTAATCTACAATGCAGAACATTTTTACATCATGAAAAAACACTGAATGTCCAGACTTTTGACTAGTATAAAAAAAGGTTAAAATAAATAAATAAATAAAAAATAAACAATAAATATTTTTTAACTTTTGGTTTTCCACACCGGCCTGTTTAAGGGTTAAATTAAAATGTAAAAATAAAAGTGTGTCGGCTGATATAATCAGCTAAACTCAGTATCAGACACTACTAACTGATCAATCCATAGTTGGTAAGTCTTCCTCTTGTTCAAATATTTTCTAGATAATGAAGGTGGACGGTATTAGTGCAGAATCTGTTCACACAGTGTCTTTGAATCCAGCACCTACTAAATCACATTATTAGGACACCTTGTGTAATTCCACAGTTAGGCATCCCCCTCACATAGACATGTGAGGAGCCAGCAATGATACAGAGATGTGAGACAGGAGATGGAGGTGTTAAAGATGTGGTTATGGAGAGATCCTGTTTATGGCTGCTTTATTAATAAAACTATTAAAAGAACACATTTCCACAACTTTACTCACTGTAAAAAAGTCAGTACTCCTTTTTTTAGTTAATTCAGTCGAGGACACAAGAGTCCAAACTCATACTTTTATTTCAGTATCCCAGTTTTTGTAAAATTTCTAAAATATATTCAGTATCAACATCCCTGCTAGCTGTGACTATTTGCATCAATTAGGACCACATTATAGACAGCTGTAGCAACTGTGATGGGACCGTCAGCTATACAGGTGGAGAAGGAGAGTGAGGAAATCCCCTCATGGATTGTTGCCCTATTTTATGAAAAATGTGGAGCTGAAACGCTGAGACAAATCAGGCAATTATCACCAAAACAAAAAAGAACAGTGTGCCAAGAACTGGCCATACTGGATATCTTCCCAGGAGAACAAAACCCAAGCTGGGAAGGTACGGATTTATAGGCAGTCTCCTCCAAACCAACCCACACACACAAGACAGGGGAGGAAAGTCTTTGGGATAAAACCCAATGAGGCTTGAGACAAGAGCAAAGAGTTGTTTTCTTTTTGTAAAAGCAATGCTAGCTTGTGTAAAAATTACAGTTACCAGCAGAAGTCAGACCTGCGCAGGCACGATCATTGATTCCATGATGCGGAGCACATGTAAGCCAGTCATAACTGAAAGCAATCACAGCTAATGACCTTTCTTCCAAGATCAATGATGTCATTATGTGATGAATTGTAGCATATACATATATTTACATATATGTTACATAACATATAACATATATTATATTAAATTTACCTAATTAAGTGAGATACAGTGGAACTTTGACTTGCGAGTGAACAAACTTTATTCCAAGATACGAGCCGTCATTCAATAGATTTTTTGCCACTTTGTACCCCAGTGAGCATTCAGTTCACATGAATATCGCTGTTGTTTTATTTTCACTTTTTTTAGTTTTTAAATGTCTTAATTTTAACCATGGGTTCTAAGAAAGTGAGTGCCAAGATCAGTGCTGAGAAGAAGAGCTTGTGCATTGGTGTTGTGTAATGACACTTGCCTCACTTACATTTTTTAAAAGCATCAATTAAGTTTAGTGATAAAGTGTAGCATAGTGTGTAAGTTAAATTTAGCAATAAATTGTAACATTAAGTGTGTAGCAGGTAAGTTAGATAACAAAATGAAAAACTCCCCAACCTCCTCTGCTAACCTCCTCCACCTCCGCCAGCATCTTCGTCTGATCTTCAAGGCAAATACACTTTTAAAAATTATTTCTTTACATTCTATTTTAATATGTATTATAATGTTTTATACATTATTTATTTATTTTTTTTAAAACACGCAACAAAAAAAATTGTGGTTTTTGGGGGGCTGGATTAGTTGCATTTCTATTCATTTAAACGTGGAAATTTAATTTGATATATGAGCAAATTGAGTTACAATCTCCAACACAGAATGAATTAAACTCATAAGTCAAGGTTCCACTGTAGAACATTTGACTAAATTATGAATTTTAAGTTGGGCGACCTTAAACTTTTTATCTTCAAATTATCTCAAAAAGCAGTTGATCAGCCAAGAAAAGTTTGGATCCCACATATTGATTCTTGGAGCTGCGATGCTAACAGTGTTAAAGGCTATAACTCACCTAAAGAGCCCTGTTGTTTCTGTACATTACAGCTACTCAAGATTTGAACGATGTCTTAAAGACTAGTATGGTTTCACAGTATGACTTACTGTTAACCTCACCACTGCAGACAGCACAGTCTGTGTTTACACCTTAATGACTGCATCATGCAGAAATTTTGAACCTTTGGTGGAATTCCCCTATAATGACACTGCGGATTATAAATACTGATGCATGTAACTATTCATTCATCAGTAATTGTGGAAGGTGTATGAAGAAGGTCTGCATCAGTGCTGATAAGAATGTCAATAAGCCAGCCAACATGTGAGTGTAAGTGGGTCAAAGAACATGTTTGTGTTTGTGTGTGTTATCATGCCGCCTCACCTCGGTCACATGGGCAATAGGGGTATGTGTGTGTGTGTGTGTGTGTGTGTGTGATAGCCAGAGCTGATAAGTGTCCTCTCTCTCACACTCTGTTGTGGAATGAGGAGTCAGATGGTCACACCCTGTCGTGGTGTGTGTGTGTGTGTGTGTGTGTATACCTCATGACTTCTATATGTTAACGTCCAAATGCTTAAGCCCTATAAGCTGCCCTCCTGCCATGCAATAATACAGTACATACCCTGAGAAAGTCTCATATTCTCTCATATGGACAGTCACTTTGTTGTGCTTAGATGAACAGAAAGCAAAAGAAACAAAAAATGTACAAAGGAAAGTTAAACAACATCTTATCTGTATGTCAGGCTGGTAGCATTTAACCCTGAGACACTACAGCTAACACCAGTGCTAACAAAAGCGTGCTGTGACTTGATATTGTACTGTAGAAAGTGCACATTTGTGTTGATAAGCTGAGCCTAAACTTTATTATTTACTTTCATGTAACTTATTATAACTGCTATGAGTGATCCATTAAGTATTATGTATTAAATATTTAGTATTAGTCACTATTATTGCTATAATGATTACAGTAAGTCCTTCCGTTTAGGCCACAAATGTAAAAAAATGGAAAACGCCCATCCTAACCTATACTAAACTCTACTCTATGGATGCTAACATTGTTGTTGAGATAACACAGCTGCACATGAACATTTTGGGTCATGTCAACCTCCAAATGAAACGCATGATTGGTTTCCTAATGTTCAGGCAAAATCAAACATTAACATTAGGACGTCACAATCCTGGAGATGGACTGGGAGCTAAATATAGCCCCGAACTTCAGCCCAATATAATCTCAGTAATTAAAACTTTCACTTGAGGGTTATGATGTACCAACTTTTTTGGTCAACCTGTGGTGGGTCACACTAATTTTTTTGGTCAACCTGTTGTCGGTCGCACCAACATTTTTGGTGTGGGGGGTCACACAAACATTTTTGGTCAACCTGTGGTGGGTCGCTCCAACTTTTTTGGTCAACCTGTGGTGGGTCGCACCAACATTTTTGGTGTGGGGGGTCACACAAACATTTTTGGTTGACCTGTGGTGGGTCTCGCCAACTTTTTTGCTTGACCTGTGGTGGGTCACACAAACATTTTTGGTGTGGTGGGTCTCATCAACTTTTTTGGTCAACCTGTGGTGGGTCTCACCAACTTTTTTGGTTGATCTGTTGTGTGTCACACAAACATTTTTGGTCTGGTGTGTCGCACCAACTTTTTAATTTCTATGGAAGCAGTAAGTGTGCAAAATTTTTTCCACATTGCTTCTGAATTCTGGTCTAGTTTTTGCTAAATAATGATGACACAGGTGTAATTTGTCATGTTGTTCATCTGAGGTTGTGTTTACCTAATCCTAAGACCTAATTATACCCAGATATGTACTTTGTTTTCACATAACTGTATTAATAAAGTAGTTGTTTCGTAGACAGTGGTGGCAATAGATGTAGATGGGTGCTATTGCTAACAACAAAGCACAATGGCTACAGAAATACTTCTGTATCCTTTCTGTAGCTTTACAGCTGTTACTATTGCTACAACTGTCAATAATGGTATTAATAATCTTTATTTAGATGTCACTTTTATGTTAATTGAAAAAGTAGATCAAGTCATACTACGGCTTTTACCCCCATGGCTTTCAGGTAAAGTCTAACCTACACTGTATTGCCAAATGCTTGCTTGTACCAAACCATGGGTGTGTGTGCATACACATATACATACACAAAGAGACACAGAAACACACATAGAGCAGTGAAACAGGTTTACTCTGACAGGGACTACCAGCGTGGAGTACTGGGAATACCCACCCATTCCCAGCCCCTGCAGTGATTGGCTAAGGCCAGTATGGGGGAGGGGGACTGTGTGTGCAAGCAAGAGCGTGTGGAAAGGCCAGTGGTGTGTTCGGTTCTCCTTGTAAGACTTAATTGATTGGGACAGATAACTTGCAGTCATTCAGCTGATTAAGCCTTTCACTCCCAGCCCTGGCAAGAGTAGAGTAGTGTGTAGGGGTGGAGCCAGGCTGTCATTGGTCAGCACTGGACTGCTTTAGGGAAAGAGATGCATACTGTTGTGTATACTTTTTTCACTCTCTCTCCCTCTACGCTGTGCTGTAGTAAAGTGCTGATGTACTTCCACACCCCCCTCCCAACACCACCACTACATTCCAGCATGGAGTACGCTCGACTGGCTCCATAAAAACACATCCACCCCCTCCTTTACTGTTAAAAGCCCAGAAACAACAACGAGATAAGTCTACATACTTGTCTAATTTGCTTTGCGCATTGCTATATGTGCTTAACCGGCCCCTTAAGAGCCGCCCCTCACCCACAACGCAGGACTCTCCCACAAGTAATTATAGAACGAGAGAACCCACGCATTAACCGGTACTACAAGCTCTTTAAATAAGCTCTGAATGCGCCATTTGCTCATGAGACTACGGGAGAGGGCGAGAACAAGTCAGAGAAGGAGAGGAAGAAAATGTATGTCAAGTGCTAAAGGCAGAGAAACAAAGAGGAAAGGAGCGAGAAGGGGGTTGCTTGGCTCCCCGTCATCGCTGCTCCCACAGAAAAACTGTTGTTATGCCAGGCTGCGGCTGCCGCCGTGGGAATGCTTCAACTGAGGCAA
This sequence comes from Crenuchus spilurus, assembly GCA_036984385.1. Taxonomy (NCBI): domain Eukaryota; kingdom Metazoa; phylum Chordata; class Actinopteri; order Characiformes; family Crenuchidae; genus Crenuchus; species Crenuchus spilurus. The sequence goes on along the minus strand of BRDA01074479.1, from coordinate 2,573 downwards.
AGGCTGCCGCCGTAGGGAGAGGCTGCTTAGCTTATGGCCTCTAGGATAACGGTGAAGAGTGCATGTGCTTGCCAGAAATAGCAGCACGCATGGCACGGCAGCAGAGCAGATTACACCTGCACGAGCCTCCCGGCCCACAGTGTGCCCGGCTGATTAGGGCAACGGCTGGGCTGAGGGGCAAAGGCGGTATGACTACATAGTTTGACTAATGGCTCCCTGTGAAGAGGACTACACAAGTAATTCAGACACTTTAGAGAGAGTTTATAGGCATTATAATACAATGAGATCACTGGTTGAAGAGTAAATGGAACGTTCGTAACACTCAACATGGCATCTGAATGATGCAAAAACAGCCAATCCGCTTGCTGATAATCCATCTGCCTTTGTTGTGGAGCATGCAATTCAACATCCCATATGTGTTTTGTTTATTGTCATTTCTCAGTATAAAGGATGCCAAGTTTGGACTGGCATATTTGACTGCACAGACATAGCAACTTCTGAGGATGTTGTACGGTCATTCTGCAAATGGAAATTGAAGCTCTAGTCTTCATTCATTCACAAATCTGACCAATCACAGCCCTCCACCTGCATATATAAAGACCTAACCTACATTCCTGATGTAACAACGCTCCACTCCGTCCTCCACTTCACCACCAGTGTGGTCCCGGTCCTGTTGTCTGTAGGTTGTCTCCGCCTCCTGATTCCATCTACTTGGCAGGATCTGCTGGTCCTGATGCTCCAAGACCCAGGCCTAGGACAGGGCTTACTGCAAAAAAGCTTTAAGTCGTTAACTGCTATCAATTAATTGTATAATTCTTCATGACCGAACACCAGTGTACTTGATTCTTTCTGGGTTTCTTCAGTTGTCTATTGATTAAAATACAGTAGTCCCTCTCTGTTTTGCGGTTCAACCTTCGCAGACTCGCCGTTTCATGTGTTTTCAATAAAGATTCATGTAAAATAATTTTTGGGGAATTTTTGCTCTCGCAAAATTTGAAATTTGCAGGGAATTCGATGTGTGGTACTCTGTGTTTACTACAGATGTGTAGTGCGCGCTGTACAGTAATGTATGGTTATAAAGAATTTAGCATAAAAATTTACAAAATGTATCAAATATATTAAAATGTATAAAAAATATATTAAACATATAAATTCTAACGTAATAAAAGAATATTAAAGCAAAATCCCAGGCGCTGACTGGCTAAGTTACCAAACAGAAAAAAAACAAAACTGAATTTGTTCAAATCCAACGATGGCATCCAAACATTCTGGGGCTTCTAAAGATGCTAGCAACTAATCCAAACGCCACAAAAAGATGCTGATAATTATTGTATGTATGTTATAAAAATTATCTAAGTTTAAGAGTTTAAAACATTTTTATGAACAGTACAGTATAAGTTTTTTAATAGGTACTGTACATGTACAGTACGGAAAACGTTATTAAGAGAGTGGGAAATGGTTACGTATAAGAGTTGGGAAGGGCTTAAAGTAATGCGTTCCTACCTTGCAGAAATTCCACAATCGCGGGGGGTGGGGGGTGTTTGGGGTCGGCGATGTATGGTCTGGAACGTAACCCCCACGATAAATGAAGGACTACTGTATTATTAAAATGTTAGTTTTAGTGTACTATAATCGCCATTGTGCCAAGCATAACAAGTTACCATAATAGGCAACAAAGGCAAGCCAACATATTGTTCAAAAGCACAAAGACAGTGCTGTAGTGCAACATTAAACAAAAACTGTAAACCTTAACTTTGCCCCCAGCCAAATCGATTTGCACACAAACAAATAATAGGTTCATATAATGAGACCAAATATTATACAGTATATCATGTTACCGCAGCTGACACAACAGAGCCAGCAGCAAATTTCAAAATAACGTCCCGAGATAAGGCTGTTTAGACTGAACTTGGCTAGACGTGGACTTTTTAACGGAACAATACTTGGGCTGCTGTATGTTTGGTCATGGACACTACTGTACGTGCAGGGGCGTTGTAGTGGGGGGAAAAGTGGGACTGAGTTACCAGGGCCCTAAGTGGGGCGAGGGCCCTTGAGGAGTCTGGAATTTTATTTTCCTTTAAATATTAAAGGAAATAATATTTGATAATAGGGGCAAGGGGCCCTGGGCACTGCTTGTCCATAGGGCCCAGAATTTGGTGACATCCAGCAGTGTTCTTATAGATCTTCGTAGAATCCAAAATTAGACATTTTTTATCCAAAAATGTAGACACTAGCAGAATAGCTGAACATTTTTTGTTGCAGAAGCACTCGACAGAGTAGCCAGAACGGCCTGAATAAACTCCGCTGAGTCAAACCTTACGAGATATTTTGATTTTACCATCAAGATCAAACTTGTCATCACTGTGGCATCTAGTTTAGGGTATCTAAGCACATTCAAAAACAGAAGCATTGGCCTCATGTGGCTGGAATAACTGGCCAGGAGAATTTCAAAGATGGCCATGAAGTGTCCAGACATTTAGGGAATTTACAATACAATGTGAAAGTAACCAGTCAATGTCCAAAATCAGGACAGAATAAAGCAGAAAACATGTTTACTTAACACCCCAGCTAAG
>BRDA01074473.1:1709-15388 GCA_036984385.1 Crenuchus spilurus | reverse complement strand
AAAATATTAGATGTTGGCACCTCCACATCATTGCATTCAGTTTTTATTCACAATTTGTTTAGTGTCCCAACTTTTTTGGAATCCAGTTTGTAGGCTGCCACCAGAAACACCTCTCTGGACACATTTTCAAACACAAAGAAGAGTCTAATGTAAAAGTAAAAGAGATTTTAAATGATCATTTATTCATTTCATGTCTGAAACAGATGAATTGGATTTACATTATTTCTTATGGGAAACATGGCTTCAGTTATCATTCATTTACGGTAATTATCAGCACTTTAGGTCAGATTAATGATAAAAACCGAGGTTCCACTGTAGTTAAACTTAAAGAGTTTGTTAGATTTAACCTACTTACCTACCTATGTCTCCAAATTACTACATCCTTATGCCTGATCTTGAAAACTGCTATACAAGTCTAATGTCATTGATTTGATGTCAGTAACATTGTAAGAACAAATGTAAGAAAGACTTACATTTAAATTGACTTAGGTAAAGTTACAGATAATAACGTTTTAATAAAGTTTTTTTTTAGATCTGGTTAAAGATAATTTCAAATTAAGTTGAAAACTGAAAAAATTGAGAATTTAAGTCTCTCAAAGCTGAAGTGGTTAAAATGTACTGTTTATAATTTGAGCTCTTAAGTATATTTACTGTATGTATGTATACAGACTGTCTCATTAAATTCAAACTAACTGTATTTCAAAAACTTGCTACTCACTCCCGACCTTTCAGAAGTTTAACACAATGTTCAGTTTCTGTCCATGGTCCTGAATCTTAAGTGTAGTGCTGTCAATGGTTGCAAGGATCAATGCATGCAAAAATTTTAGTTACCCATAATCAAACTTTTCTGGTTTGGAAATGCCTTCACATATTATATATAAATTTGGCAGTTTTGTTGTAAATATTTGACTGAACATGACTTAACATTGCATCTAAATAAGCTTTTCTTCCAATAACCGTATGTCCTAGTCAAGAACCATTTCTGAACCTTTACTCTGAGACATATTTCACTTTTTGTAAATCTGTTAAACCTTAACATTTTTACATGTACTTTATCATTGGGTTTGTGTATAATAACAGCAAATAAAACTTTGTGTATTGTAGACTGAGAAGACTGAGTGTGAAGAAAATGTAAACATCACCATAATATACATGTTCTATACCAAATAAAGGCTTATAAACTGTACTTCTAATAACAATTTGAGAACTTTAAATTTTAGAAGCATCTCATAACTGCTATATACAGTATGTTCTCAAGTCCTAACTGTATGTCAGAGGTTCAAACATTTGCTTACCTGGTATTGGCATTTACCTGTAATAATGCTAGAGTGTCTTATTACAGACCATTTATATTACAGTCATATGTTATACTCCATCTTAGTGTTGCACAGCCTGTGATTCAGAAACAAGAAAAAAATCTGAAAATTTCATTACTGTTTCTCTTTGGTTCTTGATTTGGCTTGACATTGCTCTGTGGTCTCTTGTGAATTAAGGAAATTGATTTTAAAACCCTGTGGATCCCCCCAATCCCCACCCACACCATCCACTAATTCACACTTTCTTAATTAACCATTATGAATCTTCTCATGCTCAAACTTCTCAATCTGCTTTTCTCTCTGGCTTTTATGAACTTCTTAGGAATTAATTTTCTGTAACATGGCAGCAATTCAAATGCAGTATGCAGTGGCAGAAGCCGCCAGGTTGGGCTCAAATGCAGATAGGAGAACAGCAAGAAGTACATGAGAAAAAAAGACATAAAGACAAAAGAACTGCTAACAAGGATTCAAGCCAGTGCCATGAAGAAAGTGTACTGTTGCACTAACCACTGCTCCACTGAAGCTGTAGAATATGCAGTAGCTCTTCACAATATAAACCAGATATGGGACATTCACCCAGCTGAGAGCAGCCAGCTTCCAGGTGGACCTCACCAAACACACACAAAGAAACTCAGCTCAGGTACACCAGGGAAGGCTCCACCCTATACCAGGTGTAACACCACCAAGAGTGGACCTTAAGAAATGGTCACAGTACTAACACACACAATGGGTGAGCTAGAAACTGTCAGGGCTGAGACAAGCACAAGCAAAGCCAATGACTCCACATCAACCACACTGTGTGAAGCATTTAAGTGAACAATGCAGGCACTGACAGCTGGCACTAACAAACCAGGAGAGAGGAGACCATCACTAGCTTTTGGCTGCACAAAGAGAACCAACCACAATGGATTAGCTCAAGACCATTAAGAAACTCTTTCAAATTCTTGGTCTACTTATAAAATTAATGGGTTTTTTTTTTCCAAAAACAATGATCATTCTTATTTGCATGGCCAATTCCAGCCTCTCTTTAAGCTTTGGAATTACACTGAATTGGTTATTGTGTCATAAGATATGTAAATTAGCTCTGTTCTGATTAGTTGTCCTTGTGTGTCAGTCAGAAAATGTTTATGATACAGTTATACAAAAGTGGGAGACACTGCAAATTGTCCATTCATTATACAATGGGTAGGACTGGCACAGAGTACAACCACTTGCAGAAATGCAAATGATGGCCAGATTTGGACCTGAGAGCCAAATGTTCGTGCCAGTTAGCTATTTGCTAAAAAGCCAATATGCATTGCATCATCTATATGGATTTTATTTTCATTGATTTAGAATTAATAGAAGCTTGCCAATGCATGACTTTCAATATGCTAATATCGAGAACAGAGGCTCTGCCAATCAATAATAATTTCATTTGCAGGTCTGAAAAAAAACAACCTTGTGGTTAGCTTGTTTCCAAAGTGAAGCATGTTCACAAACAACCACTGTTCCCCACAGAAAAGGAACATGCCAGACCCGAGAATGATAACAGGGATGAAACTGGACATGAAGAAAAAACAAAGGTATAGAAGGATGTCCTGTTAGTCACTCTGCCACAGCCTTGAATTATTAAAAGTCCCACATAGAACCAAAAGAGTTTCAGTATCAGCTTTTAACAATAAAACTGACAAAAAAGAACACACTTTGATCAAAATGAAGCAATATTACAAAAAACAATATTACAAGTAATTGTGTGAATTATCAGGTGACATTGACCTAACTGAACTGTGATTTGAAACAGCAACTGCCAGCAGTTCAACTCTGAAGATAACTGAAGTATTATTCATTCAAGATTTTCAGAAATACAGTTCCTAAATTTTGTGTCAGAGCATATTTAACTATGTTCTAAAGCAAAATCATGACAATAACTTATCAGAATTGGAAAAAGGTAATGTACATGCACTGGGTCAGTATATTTCATGTCACTGGAGTGGAACCCTGAAGCATCCGTCTTCAGTACCTTTAATTAGAGAACATAACTTTATCAGATTGTGTTGTAATGCATGTACTTGAAGTTGTATTGACTCACCCTGTTGTGACTCCAGACATTTACAGTTATTTTACCATAAGTTGCTGCTTTCTCTCTTTTTTTTTTGCTTTCTTTAATATATAGCATATGTGTAGGATACAAACACACACACACACACATTACACTTTTCCTCATAATTCAAACTCAATTTAATTAAAAGAATTTATATTTTATATTCATTACATGTAAAGTGACATTTCAGGGGGTTTTTGTTACTGTTTGACTGGGAATTTATTCAAACTCAAAATGTGTCACACTGGGTAGGTGTGGAGGAGATGGATGCAGCATTGGGTCCACAAACACAAGACTTGATTCATGGAATTGAGAGTTGGCTATGAAAATAATGCAAGCCTGTGGCAACAAACGAGGCTATAGTAACAAATGTGACTGATTGACAAAAATACGCTATACAATAACTATGGAGAAGTACATACACTTGACTAAGGAGATACAATGATGGACAATGACTGTGACACATCAGGAATCATTTATATCAAACGTGGTCAAGACATAGAACAAGGCTTAGAGAACAAGACTCAGGTACGTGGAGACATGACGTGAACATAAACAAAGAGCATGTGGAGACAAGACAGCACATGGAAAACATAAACAAAAAGTATGTGGACAGGAACAAGACGGGGCTGTGACGGGAGGTTTCACAAAATGAAATATTACAATAACTTGAGATTCTGGATTTCTGATATTTATGTGCTATAATCTATTCTGAACAACACAAACAAAAAGGCTTGAAATATTTCACTTTACATGTAATTAATATAAATATGACAGCTTACTTTTTAAAATTAAATTATGAACACAAACTTTTTCCTATATTGTAAATTATATTACTACCCAGATGTCCAGCTCATCTCCAAGTCTGAACTTCACTGAAAACCTCTGAAATGTAATCAAGGGAAAGCTGTTATATGAATGTTTTACTATAGGAGTGGCAAAAAGTGATGTGGATAACTTTTAGAGAACATGAACAAATCAGGTGTATTGAACCCAATCCTGACCTCTGAAATCTTCCTAAGTTAAAACATTAATATTGTGTTGTTTAACAATGATTATGAATCTATTATATTTACAACATTAGAGCACAGCAAGCACTTCATCCAATCATTTCTTGCCTGTGTGCTCGGAGTGCTAGGCCTCACCAAAGTTCTGACACCTGTGACTCTTTACCAGCTCATCAGCCTGGTTATCAGATTCTGCCTTAGTCTGCAGTACTGCATATTCCATGTGCTCTTGCCTTGCTACTCTGTCTGCCAGCCTTGTCTTCTGTTATTTTCTTTACTAGGTTGCTGATTAAGCCTTAGCATACACTGTAAAAAAATGTCTGTAATTTTCACAGCATTGTATACTGTATACTGTTACTGTATACTGAACAAATGTGTACTGTAGAACCTGTATGCAGCATGTTGCTGTAGATATGCAAAGCAAAATGGTCAAAAATCTGTGGCAGGTAAATTTTACAGTAGCTAAATTTCATTTTAATCATTTTAAAAGGGCATTTATTCAGCTTTTGAGCATTTGTTTTCTGACAGAATATTTTGCATGGTGTCAGAAGGTGAGCGGAGTGATCGGACACAAACGCGATATACGAGAGATATACGAGAGATATACGAAATAAATGTGATTTATTGAAGACTACAGAGAGACTTTGAAAACAAACAAAGCTGAGAACACTCAAGAAATGAAAAGAACACGAAAAATAAATGGAGGCAAAATGACATGGAGATACGCGCACACACACAATCAAAACAACATAGAAAACGTCAGTGATCTGCACATGACAAGAAAACAGAAGGGTATATAAAGACACAAGATAATGAACATAAAATGGACACAATAGGGAAACCAGGTGAAGATGTTAATACAGGGGTGTGACTAGAAAGAAACAAACAAGGAATGAAACGAAAACAGGAAAGCATGACCATATATGGAAGCCAGGAAATAAGTGAGTGAGGAGCATGTCACATGGACCGCAAAGCCTGGCACACGGAAAGAAGTGGCAAGAAGTTTTATGCAGACATTTGAGGAACCAACATCTTTAGCTAGTAAACCTACATTCTCCAGAGTAGAGCAAATTATGAAGATCTAACTTTACACTTAAACCTGCAATTCACCAGAATTTACTTTTAAATGTCTATTAAGAAGATCTGAATACAGACTGTCTTCACCTTTGACTTCAGTAAAGAAACTTTACTCAATATTTTGGAGCATTATATTAATTTTACAGTTTTTACAGTGTATTTTGAGGTATTTAGTTATGTGTCTTCTATTTTAGATGCATATTCTTCCTTACTGTTCATCTATTTTTATTAGCCTAGCATAGTATTAGCCTAGCTCTTTTGCATAGTCCTGTTTTTTTATTGTTTGTCATTTACTTTTTCCTAGATCATAATCTACCTGCTAAAGTGTTCATTAACCATTGAGGATTTGCTCCAACAATTCCTTATGTAAATAAAAACTAAATGCAATGATTTGCAAAACTTTTATTCAGAGTAGAACATAGAAAACATTAGATAATGAAATTGAGGAATTTCACCATTTCAAGAAAAATCATCACCTCATTTAGCTCTTGATGGCAGCAACACATCTCAAAAAAGTTGGGACAGGGGCAAAAAAAGGCTGAAAAATAAGTAGTACTAATAAAAAGATATTGTACGTTGTTGCCATCAAATTCTGAATGAGTTAACATTTCTTCATGAAATGGAAAAATGTCTCACTTTCAACATCTGATATGTTTTCTATGTTCTATTGTGAATAAAATGTGGATCTACAAGATTTACAAATTATTATTTATATTTATTTATATTTTACACAGCATCCCAACATTTTAGGATTTTTTTTTTAATTGGGGAATTGTATGACCACAGAAATCACTCATTTTAAATGAGCCATTTGTACATTAAGAGCTGTATGCATACTGTACATATATTGTACCTATATGATCTTTAAGACTTCTCCTGTCATGGTCTTTGGAGTTGTGTGTATGGAACATATTATTTTCTGTTCCTAGGATTGCACTTTCCAGACTCAGGTCGATGTTGTCATTCCTGTAGTCTGTTGGAGTCACTCTAACAGCTTAAGGGTTATAACCTCAAGAGCTTCCATCACTGGTGGGATTATCTTGGCTTTAGCCTTTCACATTTCCTCTCTCCTTCTTCAGTTTCTCCTGTTTCTCCAGTGAGAAAAAGTATAGTGTTACTGCAGTCAGAAAAGCATTCTTCAACTGAACTTAATTTAATTATGTACTTTTATGTAATTCAAGAGCTTTTTTTCAGTATAAGGCAATTTTATTTTATTTTCATACGTGAGGCACATTTATGGCATGTAAGTCACGTTTGAATGAACATTTTTCCAATTTTCATTAAGCTGAATTAAAAAGTTTTTTTTTTTGACCGAAAAACAGTCCAGGCTGACAGGGGCAGGGCTAAAATTCTGTGGGTTGAATAGGTAGACTTATGTAAACGTGAACACTGAAATCAAAGAATTATATTTTTACAGTTTCAGACATACAAGTGCATTTGTTTATGATACTGACCTTTTTAATTTTCTTGACGTAGTTTACTTAAATTGGAGTGGTTCAAAATAAGTTCACATAATTGCTTCAAATCTAATGTAAAAGAGTTAATCTAATTTATTATTTTTTTCTATTTATATGATTCATATTCCTTTTTCTCTACCTTTCAGAGATGAATAGTGTTCTTATATTCTCAAATACAATGGTGTGAAAAACATTTCTTCCTTTTTACTAATTTGTCAAATTTATTTGTTCCTTTTATTGAAGGAAACTGCTATTCAGCCGCATCTGCCCTGTGTGAAAAGGTAAATCAAACAGTAATGTACATCGACATAATGATTCCACTAAAATTAAGACAAGGGGCAAAACCAGTGGTGGACAAAGTACTCAACTCTAGTACTTAAGTAAAAGTATTGATACTCGTGGTCAAATCTTACTCAACTACAAGTAAAAGTTGCTCAGTCAAAAGTTTCTAAAGTTAAAGTACTGAAGTATTTACTTTTGAAAATAATTAAGTATTCAAAAGTACATGCATTTAAAAATACTCAAGTATTCAAAAGTGCAAATGATTTTCTAATATCGGTACATTGCTGTATTGTTTTGAGTGCTTTTATAGAACCTTGTAACTTGCTGAAACCACCTGATGATGTATCGACATGTAGAACCACTCTGCAACAAAAAAACTTCAGCATAAACATGCAATAAAAAAGGACAACTATTTTTGTCATTTTTTTATATTTAACCCCCCCAATGAAATAAAATGAAATAAATAAAAAACAGGAGAGACTTTTCTCCTCACAAACGGTAACACTGGTAACTACGAACTACCATACTTAACATAGAAGCTTACAAAACAGTGAAAGCTCTGCACAGATTAATCTAGATCAGGGATGGGCAATTAATTTTGCCAAAGGGCGACATGAGAATTCAGAAGTTTTAGAGGGCCAGACTCGAGACCGGTGCTCCATATACTCACGCACTGTGCGTGGGGCACCACATGACCCTTTTGTCTGCACCTCCACTGTATACAGCATATGTAATATCCCTTTATAAAAAAGCAAATGAAACATTACAAATATATATTCTTTTCTCATACACACACTCTTCTTCCATTTAGTGGAGGGTGCATGCGCACTCAAATATTTCACACGCACTTGCAAATCTTTTTATGCTCTTGCGCTTGGAATTCACTGCAAAAACAGACATAAGTCATCCATCAGTTGTTCCTGCTGCTCTTTACATTAAGTCACATTAGTCAAAAATGCATTACGGTTAAATAACAAATGATCAGAGAGACAGAGGTTTTTCCTAAATTATTTAGCATCATTACATGAGATATCTCCAAATTATCATTTTTTTGCAAGGGTTACATGATGGTCAGGGGCGGAGTGGGGCAACTTTTCAGCCTGGGAGTTTAATAGCCAAGACTAGCCCATTTTAGGAAAAATTAGGCAAACATTTTGCATATAATATATATTTTTTATTGTAGTATGGTAAACAAATTATATTTAAAAGAAAAACACTTAAATAACACAAATATTTCACTGTATGATTAAATAAATATTTTAACATTTGAAAAACAAAAACTTTAATAACAAAAAAGGGTAAGCAATAAAGTTCTTATACAGTTGGCAGGAGCATGTTAAACTAGGAGTAGAGGCTTTTATTAAATGTAAAAACAGTGACACATGTCTTACATTTTGGCTAGAGTGCCTTCATCATAGATAGAATAATATTGTAAATACAGGGTTCTTGCAGGTTTCAGTGAGTTAAATTTAAGACCTTTTAAGACCATTCTCAGTGAAATTTAAGACCAACATGACAAATTGCCAAAAACGTTCTAATTCTATATAGAGAGCTGAAAGAAGCCATCCATAACCTGCAAAAACAGAAAAAACCCATCTGAGAAATTGCTACAATATTAGGAGTGGCAAAATCTGTATTTTGGTACATCCTGAGAAAGAAAGAAAACTCATCAATGCAAAAAGACCTGAACGCCCACGGAAGACAACAGTGGTGGATGAACAATTTCTGGTGAGACGAATAAAACTAGCTTTGTAATATGGATTACATGCATAAGATTTGAGCTCAGGCTTGACATGTTGTCGGGTGTCACAACAATAAAAATGTGAGTACATGTAAAGTACATGCTTTAAACACCAGCAGCTTCACAAACACTGTGTGTGTCCGGCGCCTTTTGCTTTGCACTTTATACCAAATAAGAAGGAAAGGAACCTAGCATGGCTTGCAGCAATACAACTTAAATATCCTCCAAATATATATTATATTACATATGCAGGACTTGCCCAACCCTGCAATGCACGAGCAACCCAGTGTCTCTGTGTCTCAATTACTCCAGTTTCCCTTAGCATTAGCATAAGCATTAGCCACGCCTGGTAATTACCTGGCAGTCTACCTCAGCTTTAAATGAAGTCGCCGTGTTTGTTAACACAGGTCCACAGCAATTCAGAGCTAATAGCACCTGATTCATAGTACCGTTATTATTTTTCCTCAACGCCGACAGGCCCATGAATGGAGCGGCCCACCAGGAATTCTCCCGACTCTCCCGATTACCCACTCCGCCCTTGATGGTACATGATAAAGTACAAAACACTTTAACCATCACCATACTGATGAAACGACTTACCTAATACACAGGCTGACAGACAGCTGACAGAAAATATGCAAACTTAGGGTCACTTGTAGGTGAAGTGTGATTGCAACATTACAATTTAACATATTACTAAATAAATAAATGTGTGTGTGTGTGTGTGTGTGTGTGTGTGTGTGTGTGTTTAAGTAATTAATCGTTGACTCTGATGATCATCACGACTTTCCCACCCAATGAGAGTGTACAGGAACAGCAAGAACAATGTTATTGGTCAAAACATGTTACTGCTTTCTGATTGGCTGATGACACGGGAAGGTTTGAGTGTGCAAGTACCTTCGTGTGAGAGCAGGATATATCTGAGCACGCCTGAGCAGTTGTGCAGCAGAGCAAAGCTAATCTGAGCTTTAACAGAGAAAATATGAGCGAGCACATGTATATTTTGCATCAGAGCAAAGAAAATGTGTGTAGCCCATGGCATAAATAAATATTTTTAATATGTCATTTAGTTAGATACTGCCCCTTTAAGAAATAATGAGTGACAGACAATCATTCTGGATGTAAATAGTGTTCTTAATGTTGTGGAGCAGCTCCCAAGTAGTGCATTGGGTAAAAACAGTGTCAATCAAAGTTCCTCTCTTTGAGACGGAGAGAGAGAGACGCACACAGAGAGGAAGACAGCAGAGGAATAACGTGAATAAGGAGAAAAACGGAGAAAATAGTAGGAAATGTTCAGTGTGTAGACTCTTTTTGTTAATTAAAAGGAGTATAAGCTGAGTGTAAGAGATATTCCTGTGGTTTATCAAGTTTCAGTAAGTTGTAGCAGTGTTTTGAGTACTTTAATAGCGACGGCGGTTAGCTCCAGTGAGCTAGCTATCTAGCTAAGTGTTGTGGACAACGTGCTCATCAACCAACACAAGTGTGCGTGGGATTGTTTCGTTTGCTTCGTTTGGACAGTGTCGACGAAAGAACCAAGGTCAGATAGACCCCACTGTGACCGGATAAGCAGTGTGTGTCCTCTAATGAAGATTTCTCCCGTTTCTACCGGGCTGCTGGTGTAAAGGAGAGGCAGGTTGACCTCACTGTGACTCGTGTGCTCCGTTCCTCCTACTTTATCCCTCGCAACGTGCACTAAGTTAACACTCACAATTCAAGAAGAGGCTAGTCCACTAGCCGCACCGCACCCAAGCAGCATACAGGTCTGCAACTTTTATTTCTTTGCGTGTGTGTGTGGGGCCCTCACATTTCAGTATATACTTATATTGTTTCCTATGGTTTGTGTTTAAGGGATTTAAGTTTACTGTGTTTATGTAAAAACCCAGCTTTAGTTATTGTGTTTAACAAGGTTTCAGTGTAAGTTTAGGTGGCATTACTAAACTAAAATCTAGTCGTATCTTTAGTACAGCTGAAAGTTAGTATTTGGTGAATAATCATTTTAAGTTTGTAATAGTACTACACTATTCTTTTCTTTTGGTTAAAGGATCAATTTAGTTTTGGTTAATTGAGTTTTTTTCTTTTAAGATATAGCAGTTATAATTTGTACTTTTATATTTACTATTTTGGAACAGCAAACTTGGGTTTTGGGAGTACTTTTGATTGTATTCTTTATAATATATTATACCATATTGTAAGTGATTCTAATTAAGTATACATCAATCTATTTTCTTACAGTAAAGCTAAGTAATACATATATCTAATACCCGTGTCTGGTTTAATTCTTTTCTTTTTTACAATTTAACTGTTCAGGTTGAGTATCTCGTGTTTTGTTTACACTCTAAGGTGAGTGTCTAATATAAGGAACCCTGGCCTTCCCCTCTCTAGTAGAACATACTGGGAAATAGAAGCGGCAGCGCTACATGTGTTTTAGAACTTGCTGGTGTGGTCCAGTCGCAGCCTTTGTTTTGTACACCCGTTTTCGGCCACTGTTTGTATTCAGACGTTAGCTCTGCTCCTGGGCCGGTCAGAGTAACCGGGCCGTAAAATGCCCAGGTCTGACCTAGATTAATACCTGAATCAACAACTTTTTCCTCAAGACAAACTCAATAAAATAAATCAAATTAAAAGGACAACAATATTTTATTTCTCATGGTTATTTCAAGCGATTTCTCCGCTTGACTTTCTCCAACCTCTCCATTGCTGATTTCTGTTTGAATTAAAGCGGGAGCTCAGTCGACGATAGTGTAATTCAAAATCCCAGGTGTGTCCACCACTGGGCAAAACATTGTATGTATGGGAAAGTTGGAAAGTGCAAACCATTGTTGACCAAACAGAACACAAAGGCATTGCCAAAAACATCAAGATGACTCAAAAACATGTAATAGACTTATGTTTAATTAATCTAAAAGTTAAGATTCAGTTGAATAATCAATAAAAAGTGTACCAGGAGGATAACACTGTGTTCCACCATAAGGCTATCATACCCACAGTCAAACACTGGTGGTGGCAGTGTGAGGGTCTGGGCTGCTTTTCTTCTGAAGGACGAGGACAACTTGTCATAATTGATGGAACCATAAATTCTGCATTGTATCTGAAATCCTTACAGATCTGTCTGTCAGTTTGTGACCTAAAGCTCAAGTGCAGGACAATGATATGAAGCATATGAACTGCTAAATGGAGCATAAGAAACAACAAAGTTTAGGTAAGTCAACATTTTTCACACTATGTGCCCTTTAACTTATTTAAATTTTGGTTATATGGTAGTTTGCTGGATAGCACATTCACTTCTTAGTGCTGTGAAGTTTCCATGTTCTCACCGTGTCTGTTTGGGTTTGCTTCTGAGACTCCTCCCACAGTCAAAAAACATGGAGATCAGCTGAACTGGATCTGAATGACCCTGATGTGTGTGGAATAAATGTGTATGTCTGTGTATGAATGTATATATGCCCAGATATATTTGGGACTCTGTCCTGGGTGATCCCCCTAGTAGGGGTGCAGGAAAAAATCGCTTCCAGCTCGAATCACATTTCTCACATTGAATGATTCAGAATCGATTCTTGTTTTCAAAAAATCGATTTTTTTTGCGGGTGCGGATGTGCCTTGTCAGCCACCGTAGTGCTAGGCAAAAACAAGGAAGCCGCGTGGGCCATGTACAGGCATGCAAGCCAAGCCGCGTCTTTTAAAGCAACCATATTGAAACACTTTGGATTTTACCGTCAACCCGGCCCGGGTAAGAAAGGGCTTGACGTGACTCATGCGATTTGTAGAGATTGCAACGGTAAAGTAAGGCCAAGTAAAAAAAAAAGAATTGATCATCCCCGCCCAACCCTCTAAAAAGACCCGGCCCTTTTTTTTTTTTTTTTTTTTTTTTTTTTTTACAAAAAAACGCGCCAAACAGCCTAGTCTGGCCTAGAATCCAAACGGGGGATTTTCCCCTGATGAGAAATTTCGCTGCATCCGCGCTTCCAGTGCTAGATTCTTATTGGCTTTTTCTAACTGGTTCTGTCATCTTGTGAGGCTTTAATGAGCTCACAACCAATTTGTTGATGGATGCATTTGTCAGATTAAATAGTTTTCATTTATAGATATTTCTTTTGTAGTCCTTCTGCCATCTTTCGTGTCTTCTGGTGAGATGTTCCATACTTCAGTTGAATATGTAAATCACTCGAGAAGAACATGAACTATGTTTAACATGGTTTATTTAAGTTTTCAACATCTTTTTAATATTCGCTACATACTGTAGCGTCGGAGAAGAGAATAAAGAAAAAGGATTAGACATTTACTTGCTGAATGCTATTTTACTGCTCTTTTAGTAAAAAGGAAAGTGCAGTAGCAAACGCTCATTGCTTTACAATGAAAGTACGACCAGACTAAATGGACTAAGACACACATTAACGGTAACTTAACTAAAACACTAAAAATAACTCGGAGACAAGACTACAACTAACAATCATTACACATACAAAAATCCCCTCTTAAAGACCCCAAATAATTACAAAATAGAACCCAAAAACACACAAGAGAACTTTATGCAAATACCGTACGACACACAGCCATCTGATTGGCCGACACCCCCAAGAGCCGCCACAATACTTTTCTACCTTCAATCAAAAAAAAAAAAAACACCTCCCCCCCCGACACAAAATTTTGGTGAAAAAGGATGATCACCAATTTTTTTTTTTACTTGGCCTAATAATAATAATAATAATAATAATAATG
>BRDA01074472.1:2117-26907 GCA_036984385.1 Crenuchus spilurus | reverse complement strand
GGACTGACTGTTTAGTCCTTACCTTAGACAGGACTGACTGTTCAGTCTTTACCTTAGACAGGACTGACTGTTTAGTCTTTACCTTAGACAGGACTGACTGTTTAGTCTTTATCTTAGACAGGGCTGACTGTTTAGTCTTTATCTTAGACAGGACTGACTGTTTAGTCCTTACCTCAGACAGGACTGACTGTTCTGTCTTTATCTTAGACAGGACTGACTGTTTAGTCTTTACCTTAGACATGACTGACTGTTTAGTCTTTACCTTAGACAGGACTGACTGTTTAGTCTTTATCTTAGACAGGACTGACTGTTTAGTTTTCAATGGTGAGCTTGTAGGTTTCTCACTTGTAAGAGACACCAATACTGAGCTACAAAGCAGTATCAATGTTCTACCATAGAAGACTGAGTATCTGGAGCAGCAACATTTGTGGATTTTATCATAATATCAAAATGGTTAGAAAAATAAAATAAAAATGTGCTGTCATGGACAACTCTATCTAACCTCATACTTCTGAGCAGTAGTGTATATATGAGGACCTTTTAGGGCTCTCTGGTGTACACTTATCTCTAATAATGGCTGTAAATCAAGATTAAAGTGTCACTAACAGTGAATTTGTTCTTCTCAAAAAAAGAAGCTAAATGTATCACTAATCACATTGCATTGCCTCTTTGGACTTCTGAAATATATTGCTGACCATCAGCAGTACCAGTACACCAAATACACCAAAAGAATAGAAAACTGAAATACGGAGCATACTACACCTCTTCTGCCACCCTGCTTTTTTAATTAAAATGAGTTTTAAGCTTCTAAAAAATACAAAGATAGTGATGATGTCAGGCATGACCTTAAAGATGTGGTGACATATTTTTATAAAGAGGGAGTGAGTCTTATATGTATGTACTGATGTGATGTTAATTAGTGAGCACTCATCCTGAGCAACCAGGTCTAAAAGCTCTGAGACACAGGTCCTCTATTGAGTGACAGAAGACAGAGGAAACTTCACCCACATAACGAACTCTGACTAAGTGTATGAATGGTGACACAGAGAAGATCTTGGTTTTATAGACTATTGTCTTCTTTCACATGTTGAAAGTATTGTACTAATGTCAAGAGAACCAGAAAGACACCTGATGGCCATTGACGCCAGAGGTCAATGATGACTCCAGCAAGTGACACAGAGCAATCAGTGTGCCACACTGGACCAGGTAACCTCTAAAATGAAGACAGGATCAAGCAAGAAAATGTCATACATATATACATATATACAACATTGATCATCTCCTAACAATGATGTGAACAATGATGTGAATGACTGAGATATATTAATTAGTAGGCAAACACTCATGTCTTATAGTGCAACTTTAACAAGAGCTGAATAGTTATGCCCACATGACTGGGTTGGAGCATCTCTGAAGCAGCAAGTAGACTGCTCTCATTCAACAGTGCTAAGTACCAACAGTGACCTCCAAATACCTCCAAAATTGAGCATCTTTATGTGCTAGAACAGCAAGTCTGATCCATTTTGGCACCTTCTCAGGACTTACAGGACTTGAAAGATCTGCTAATGTCTTGATGCCAGATACCACATGACACCTTCAGACTCCATAAACATCTAAGCTGCTTGGTGCACCTAGAGGACAGACAGCATATTAGCAATATTAGCTGGTTAAGTTAATGTTATGGCTGGTCAGTGTAAATAACACTTGGCTGATTATAAAATACAATCAATCTGACAAACCTGAGCACTACATTTTCACTGTGGGACCTGAGCCGACTGAAAGGTCTGTAAAAGACTTACTTTACATGGAAAAGAATTCCAGCACTGTTTGCATTTGCATTCATTGTGACTTGTTGAGTATTTGCATCAAAATACAGTAACAAAGAACTCTCATGGCATGTAGTGACATGCTTAGTGTGTTACAGGTCTTGTTTTTCCTTCTATGGGCCATTTCATCTCCGGCGACTGTGATCGTATGAAGGATAGATTGCTTAAGAATTAAAGCTTGTGTATTAAAAACTACAGTTTGACCTGATGCCTCCTACATATCTTTAAATAATTATAATAAAGCCCAAAAATGGTCATTTAGCACGACAAGAAAAAACATGATTCACTTTTAATGTATTCTTTGTCATTTTGGAAAATGTATGTTTCTGTGCATTCATACTGAAACATTCACAAGATGTGTCCAGTTGCTGCATATTTGTGTATTGTGTATATTTTTTAGAAATGCAGATAAATTGTTTTAATAACAAAGAATTTCTTTAAAAATTGATTTCTTTTCATGGGAAAAATTAACCCACCTTAGAAATGCATCCTTCCAGATATCCAGCTTTGGAGTTAGTGGTTTGTCTCATTTCTTCCATGTCGTAGCTAATGTGTTCAGTTTTAAAAACTGAAAGTCCAGGGAACTGTTTTGTTTTGTTCTGTTCTGCACTTCTGGAAAAAAAAAACAAGCAGCACTAAGAGTTCAGCAAAAAAAAAAAAAAAAACAATCTACGATGTGGCCTAGAAGTGGACATTGAACACTCAACCATTTGTGACAATACAACACTTGCCCACAACTATAATGATGCTTAATTTTTCATCTATATATAACCATAGCAGCTCTCATGCTTTCAACCATCCATTGCCTGATGATAACCAAAACAAATGATAAATGAAGCAACATTTCCCATAAGAAATAAAGTAAATCCAATTATTCTGTCCCAGACACTCCAAAAAACATTTTATGTAGAATAACTATATATAGTTTTACATATAAAAACAATACAGAAATAAATTAACACAAAAGACTAATGAAATTAATAAATGAACATTTAACATCACCTTTACAGGTTTACACTCCATTTCAGAGTGTGTCGGTGTGGTCCAGCTAGGAGCCTTTATTTTGTACATCCATTCTCAGGGTTCTCGTCACTATTTCTTTTCACACCTGTTTTTGCTTTAGTGTGATGTGTTTTAGTTTGTTTTGAGTGTTATTAACAAGAAACAAAGCCAGACAAACAATGAGAAACAAAGCCAGAGAAACAATGAGAAACAAAGCCTGAGAAACAAAGCCAGAAAAACAACTAAAAACAAAGTCTGAGAAACGAGAAACAAAACCAGAGAAACAACAAGAAACAAAGCCAGACAAACGAGAAACAAAGCCAGACAAACAATGAGAAACAAAGTCAGAGAAACAATGAGAAACAAAGCCTGAGAAACAAAACTAGAGAAATAACAAGAAACAAAACTAGAGAAACAACAAGAAACAAAACCAAATAAACAATGGGACACAAAGTCAGACAAACAATGAGAAACAGAGTCAGAGAAACAATGAGAAACAAAGCCTGAGAAACAACAAGAAACAAAGCCTGAGAAACAATGAGCAACAAAGGCTGAGAATCAAAGCCAGAAAAACAACTAAAAACAAGGCCTGAGAAACAACAAGAAACAAATCCTGAGAAACGAGTAACAAAGCCAGAGAAACAACAGGAAACAAAACCAGACAAACAATGAGAAACAAAACCAGAGAAACAACAAGAAACAAAGCCAGACAAACAACTAAAAACAAAGCCAGAAAACAATGAGAAACAAAGCCAGACAAACAATGAGAAACAAAGCCAGAGAAACAATGAGAAACAAAGCCAGAAAACAATGAGAAACAACAAGAAACGAAGCCTTAGAAACAACAAAAAACAAAGTCTGAGGAACAAAGTCAGAGAAACAACTAAAAACAAAGCCTGAAAACAATGAGAAACAAAGCCAGAAAAAACAATGAGAAACAAATCCTGAGAAGCAAGAAACAAAGCCTGAAAACAATGAGAAACAAAGCCAGAAAAAACAATGAGAAACAAATCCTGAGAAACAAGAAACAAAGCCTGAGAAACAACAAGAAACAAAGCCAGAATGAACAACAAACATGTGGGTGAGCGAGGAAAGCGTGAATGGATGCTTTGTTTTCACAAAATTAGCAGTGAGTCATGTGGGCATGCTGATGAAAACCGGGTGGATGAACAATAACTGGGACAAAATTTCCTCTAAAAAAAGTTGACAATAACTGAATTGTATGATAACCAGGACAAATGATCCCCGAGGTTCCACTGTATATTTATTTATTAATATTTTGTGTCATTTTACTTATTTTACCACATCCAATTTTTAACCTGGTCAAATGTTAATATAGTTTCTGTAATATGCAGATAAATTAGCAATTTACCAACAATAACTACCAATAATTATTTCATATTATTAAGAAACATCTTTCAAATCCTCTTTTATTGTTAGGGCTCTACCACATTCATGTGAAACTTGACATTATTTCATGGATCTAGATTACTGGATACATCTGATTATATGGACTTTATTAGAAAAGTGTTGTATTTCATGGCAGTTGTTGAAACGTTAATCACATACAGTGTACATTGTGAGTGCAGTCTTGAAACGTGAACATTTTTCTCATTGTTTTCTGTGCTTAATACAGTGTGAGGGGAAATATCTTGGATCACTTGATTTTCCCAGAAAGGAGAAAATCAAGCTTTGGGTCAAGATACCTCTCATTCTACTAGCTACATTGTAGCATTGAGCAAAGTAGCAAAGAGAAAATCAAGCTTTGGGTCAAGATACCTCTCATTCTACTAGCTACATTGTAGCATTGTGTTTCAAAAAGGCTCAGCTCACACAAGGACACAACATTTCACAGCAAATGGCCTATTTCACAGAAAAAGGCTCATTTCTAGGTATGTGACTTGATTTTTATGGCTGTGAATTTGTTAAGATGCTATTTACCAGCGAATGAAAGTATGAATTGTATATTTTATAAAAGACAAAACAGCTTTCTTTTATTGTTACCTTTTTTTAAACAAAGCCATGTGTATTTATTCATATTTTGACGTTATAAAGGTTAAGAGTGTAACACTTCAACGCTAATCAAGGATTAATTTTAGGTTTCATTTCAGTTTCACTGCTGTCCTAAATTAATTCCCCTCCACACTGATAACTACATCTGAAGGCAAAAACATTTCCAACTTTTAATGTACGTTAAAGACATTTTTATTCCAAGCAATTCTGGAGCATCTGTATTGGTCCATTCATCATTAAATCTTTACACCAAGTAAAGGACAGATAATGTATAATAATAATGATCGATTATTGTTTCTATTAATTGACCTTTTTTCAAAAAAATGTGACCATTTGGTTAAAATAAATGTATTTTATAGGGTGGGCCGTTCAAGCTCCACCTCTCTGTGTGTAAAAGTGCTGTTAGCCAATCCTATCCCAGGCAGGCCAGAGGGCGTGGCTTGTAGACGCGCGTGGGTGGGGGGTTACGAGATTCACAAATACACACACACACATCTTCTCACCCTCACACTGCTCTCTCCGCGGAGACGTGTGGATGTAAAACTTCTGTTTCCCACTAATTTCAGTCTTATCGTTAAGGGCACCAAGAAAAGACCAGCCGTACATCTTCTGTCGGGGGTTTTACTTCTACACCTGTTTTATTTCCTCAGTTTTGATTTTATTCACGGAAACAAGCGAAGATGGGAGCTCAGTTGTCTAAGGGTGGAGCTGGAGAGGCTGAGACTGCAGCAGCTAAAGCCAACGGCCAGGTGTGATCTCATTTCATCTGATTTATTACTGTTATCTCTCTCCTGAGTGAGGATCGCCAACAGGCTGGTTGTCTCTTGGCTTTGGTGGCGCTCTTCTGCTTCATCTGTATCTGGTTTCTACACGCTCACCCGTTTACATTTCATTTGATCCGCTTTTAAAGCCAGTCTCCTCAGACTGGTGAACACACGCTTCTGTGGCTGTGTTCTGGTTTCTGTAAGGCTTTTAGACTGTATTTGAACGCGGTTACGTTGTATTTCTCTTGTAATGAAAGTGTTTGGCTGGGCTGGTGTAAAACTGCCGTCGTGCTTGTGTTTGCACTAAAAGAACAAAAGAGCGCAAAGCATGCAAATGAAGGGGCTGCGCAGACACTCAGATACCATCACAGCTCGACAAATACACATCTCAGATCACTTTAATTCAAGCTTTGCACCAGAACTGTGAGTGTGCCTTACACGACTTTGTGCTTTTATGTTGTGTTTGAGTTGCACTGATCACCGTGTCTGTCTACACTGAGCTGAATCCCCCGTTTCTGTTAAAACGATTTATTGTGTGTTCACACACAGATGAGCTGAAGTCTGAACATTTTATAGAATCTATCGTTCCACCTTAAATTGTGCAGCAGTTACACTCAGACGCCTATCAGGAGCACCAGGACCTGAATGGAAATGGCCAAATTTAAGGTGGAGCGGCAAATTCGAATAAAAAGCTAAATTAACCTTCGTCCGCATAAGAGAAATGAACAAAACGAGGCTCTTTTTACCCTCGTAAGGCATGTATTTTTTAGGATAGAGGGTGTTAATGGACGCGTGTCGTCGTGTCGATGCTCATCCTTTGTTTCGGCCCGTTGAGAATGTGCGCGGAGCCACAGCGCAACCTGCTGCTCAGATGGAGCGCTCGCAGCTGTGCGCAGTGAAATGTGGGGATACAGCGCCACCCGCGGCCAGAAGAGTGTATGACATAAATAAATAAACAAGGCCTGGACATGTGCAGTAATTAATTGAAAACATGCAGAGAAGTAGTGACACTGAACTGATGCAGTTTAATATAAACATTAATGTTAGGAAAGTGAGATGTAGTTCACAAATGAATCAACATGTATTAAAGCATGTCAATCATTTTATTGTAGAGTTAAAATAATGAATTGGCTGTTCATAAATTCTCATTTTAAAACATTGGAACTGTGGATTTTGGGAATATAAAAGCCAGTGTAGGGTTTCTCAAATCCAGATGCTGGAGGGCTGGTGTCACTAAACTGTCCCCCTCACTGGCCCTCCAAGAGCAGGTTCGAAGGATTTTGAACTGCAGTGTATAACACTTTCACTTGTTTTAGGGCTGATGTATATCTTAGTTTGTAATACTACATTCATGGGGTATGTAATGTATAGATACTATGATGAGGTTGCTTGACGGTTAATATGATTAGTACATTGTGCAAAAGTTTGGACACCCTTTTTCAAATGTCACCTTTTTTTATTGGTGTTTCTGTGTATTTGAGTTTAACATTTTACACAAATCATTGAGCAGTGATTTTCCACATGCAATATTGTTTCCCTTTCCCTAAAATGTTACTCTGCAAAAATTGTTTTTTCTGAGGTGAATCTTAACTAACTTAAAATGTATGACAGTCAGTCAAGCATGTGGTGTGACCACCATGCCCAAACCTCCAAGTCTGTCAGTCATTCCTTTTTATTGAATAAAGTCGTTTTTTTTCTTTTAATTTAGACTGTTTTGTAATTGATCATTCTACCTATAATTACTTATTGACCCTTCTAATTCTCTTCATCTGATTTTGCCTTCAGGAGAACGGCCACGTCAAAACTAACGGAGACGTGTCCGCCAAGCCCGAGGGAGAGGCGGTAGCTGCTGATGGCAATGGAACCGCTGAGGTCACCAAGGAGACGACGGAGGCCGGCGACGCCATTGAGGCCGCACCTGCCACAGAGGGGGAAGCTGCTAAAGCGGACGGAGAAGCAGCAAAGGAGACCACCAAGAAGAAGAAGAAGTTCTCCCTGAAAAATTCATTCAAGTTTAAGGGCATCTCTCTGAAGAAGAGCAAGAAGGGCAGTGAAGATGCAGCAGAAGGTGCCGCATCGCCCACTGTGGAGGAGAACGGCCATGCCGCCAAGGAGACCAAAGAGGAGGAACCAGCCGCCGAGCCAGCTGCAGAGACCACTGAAGCAGCAGCAGCACCCGCTCCAGAGGAGGAGCCTAAGGCAGAGGAACCTGCTCCCGCAGCAGAAGCTGCACCCACAGAAGAGACCGCCAAACCTGAGGAGACTCCTGCAACTCCTGCTGAGCCTGAGCCTGCCACGACCACTGAGCCAGCTGCGGAGTGACCTCGCCTCCCTTCTGCAACTGAACTGTTTTCCCTTTTCTTTTTTTTTCTTTTCTTTTTTCTTTTTTTTAAGATTGAAATATATAAAAATATATATATGAGACTTGTGCCACGTTATTTGAAGTTACAGCAGTTACTACAGAGAAGACGAGCCAATGAAAAAGCACCACGTTCGCCAATACAGAAACTTCACTGCCTGTTCTCTCGTTCCTCTTTCCTGCTCTGGCAGAGCTTTCCCTGCTCTGCTGTGGATGCGCGTCAGGCTCGGTGCACCTCCGTTTAAACGTACACACCAGGACTGCGCTGAGAGAGAAGATAGTAGGGATGTTGTTGGAATGGATCGGGAATATTTTTCCCAGAAAGGAAGTGTCCTGTGTAACGGTCTCATAACCCTTAAAAGCATTCTTGTTTTTCCTGTCTCAACTCCTTGGATATCGGTGGCAGACGAGCAAGTTGACGAATCGTCATTGGTAAATAAATGACGGTTAAAGGACAATGTGAAGCCTCTTAAAATAGCTTTTTTTTCATTGTTTTTAAAAGATTCTACATTCCTCTGCTTTTTACCCCTGAAAACAGAAGCGCAAGTATTTAGTGCTATGCTGAGAGTCAGAGACTTTGGAGAGTGGATGGTTTTTAGATTTAGTCCAGTTTTTAAAGGGTTTTTATTTTTTCTTTCTCCAGTTGGAAGCACGTCGGCGCTCTCCCATGTCCACATCTCCGAGTATGACGTAGGGGTGTACAAAACCACTGCTTTTATCAGCTTCGTCTTTTTGTTTGTTTGTCTCTGTATATAATTTTTGTCTTTATTTTGCTAACATTTTCAAATGTTAATGGTTTTATTGTAAGATCAAGGGCAAATAAATGTTGAATCTCCTCATTCATTTTTTGCCTTTTAGAGATGTTTCTTTTTTCCATTGTAGGAGACGAGGGGCTTCACCTGGAGCACAGGAGAGTGGTTACGGAGTAGAGTTGTAGTTATGTAAATCTGATCATTTTTTTAATAGTGTTTAGATATTTATCACATTCCAGATCTTATGTTCAGATCTCACGAGGAGGGAAAAGTTCAAAGTGTAGCGTGAGTTTCAAATGACCAAACATAAGGAACGACACTGTGGGAATATGAGTTAAAACAATAAATAAAGGAAATGCCAACTTTTTGAAGCATTTTGTGGCACAAGGTGTGATGGTTTCTGTTTTATAAGCTTCTGAATGTACATGTTCTCATGCATGAATCAGCAGTATTTTTAGTTTGATGTGCATGATTTTAATACCATTGTTACACATTGTGTTCTGTAACAGCATTGTAGTTGAGGCAGATCTGAATGTGTGTCCGTCATCACACAGTTCACTTACAGGTCTGTGAAAAGCAACTTTGTCCAGAGACAAGTAACGTCATTGTTTATCCAGTAAATATTTCATGTCAATATTGGAACTCCTAAGTGATGCTGGCGACAGTGGTGTTCTTGGTCTTGCAAGTCCTAACTCTTAAATGTCGTAATGTGGAGTTTGTTTGTGTCCACCTTAAATCTTGCATGAAGTTCTCATTCAGGGTGCAGAAAACCTGAAGTAAACCAAACCAAATGTGCAGGTGGTATGAAGAGGTAAGTCTTGTTGGCCAATAGCTGTTATGCATATGACCAGTTTTCTCAGTATACTGGGTCTGCTAGTTAAAGAAATGTGCACATTGCATACATACGGTTTCTTAATTTTTTTACTCTCTGATTTTGCATCATGAGCAGAACCATATTTTAGAGTAAATGTATTACAAATTCTGTCACTCTGATAGACTTCCATTACTACATTACCATACGCTTCAGTTCAAAAAAGCAAACTTCAGACAACCAACTTACCTTGGCTGATTGACTACTTGTGGATTAAAGGGAAAGCAGCACAATTATTTTTTTTTCACCAAGCAATACAATTAAGAACCTTCAGGAGTTTGTGAATATAGCCTACTAAGTCTCATTTGTCATTTAAAATATTTTGAGATGTCTATATGCCTGCAGGCCAATCTAACAGTTACAACCTTAGATGTTGCTCGTAAATTAGGTTTATAAGCAAAATTTACAAACGTTGAGCTGTTTTTGCAGTGAACCAATCAAATAATACAAATAACTTGATGCAATACATGACAAGTGGTTCCTCCAAACTCTGCACAAAATGCAGCCTCTAATGACTTTCCGTCTCAGAATTGTTTTTTCTCAAGCACATTTGATGCAACTACTAAAGGGCGTCATCGGGTGTGCATGTAGAAATAAGCTTAAAGAGAGATGTCTAAAAAGTTGAGACATCATGACCTTGCCCAACCAAGGAAAAGGGTACAAAAAGCAAAGGCACTGAATTTCCATAAAGACACGGTCGGCAACATAGTTTGCAAGTTCAAAGTTAAAGGAACACTGGCTTCACTCAGATGAAGGGTGACCCCACCCCCGCACCTATTGTCAAAAAACATTACCAAAGCGCCCTCTAGAATGGCAAGAAGTGCCCTGCTAGCTGCCCTTCACATGGGAAAAAGATAGTGGCCCTTTTTTGCGATAAACGATGCTGTGCTCTCTAGAGCAGGAAAGATTGATAATCTGTCTTAATGAGTCCCTTGTCTTAATTTGGTTGCCTTTCTAATAGAAAAGGACACATTAAGTGTCCTCTATTGCACCCCTACTAGATAGTGTCCCAAAGTGAGCCCTTCTCACTAGAGAAGTATTTTTTTCTCCCCTGCCTTTCAAATCCTGAGTCCACCACTGACTGGCTTCACTATCTGGATGTGGCAGAAAGAGGAAGCTATCACTGGCTGCCAACAGATTCCTGAGAAGGCAGGTGGTCAGAAACCCTTGAGTGTCTGCAAAAGACCTGGAGCAACATTTGGTGTCAGCAGGTTTCAATTTAAACAGTAAGGAACATACTAAACATTGAAGGTCTCTATGTCTAACTCCAAGACATGCACATCTGTAGTGTTTGAAAACTCAACTCCAATGTGCTCAGAACCATATAAATAATCCTCTGAAGTATGAGGATTCCGTTTTGTGAACTTCTCAGCCTTAAGGATCAGTGGTATGTCTGGAGGAGGAAGAATGAAGCTTCTGCTGAAAAGAACACTCTGCCTATAGTGAAGCATGGTGATGAGTCAGGGTTGCTCTGGTGCTGCTTTGCTGCCATTGGCATTGGGAACCTGCAGCATATGGAGGGCAAGATTGAGTCAATCAAGCATCCAGATATTCTAGGAGAAAACATACCTTCTGTGAGGATGCTGGAGCTTGGGCAACATTAGACCTTCCAACATGACAGTAAACCCAAATATACCTCAAAGTCCCACAAAGGCTAAGTTTCAGAAGTCATGGAAAATTCTGGAGAATCATTACAGTCGTCTGATTTGAATACTAAAGAAAATCTTTGGTAGGATCTGAAAGAAATCCATTGCAGCACACAAACCCAAGAATATTGGTGGATTGGAAGCCACTGGCCATAAAAGAAGGGCTAAGATTCCTCAGGAACACTACCAGAAGCTGGAGTCTGGATATGCATCATGTTTGTAACACATAACAGTAAAAGAACACATTTATTATATACTAAAGTGCTTGCCGTGAATGGGCTGAGTAATTGAAACTTTATAAAGACTTTTATTTAATTGCAGACAGCATGAAGATTTCACTGGTCATCTTCATGTTGTTTGTTAACATACATTCATTTTTGCATTTCTGGTCTGCAAAATTTTGTCATTTCTTCTCTCAACACATAAAGGTGTTTGGCAACAAGGATACCAAATGTTTAAGGTGTTATTTTGTCCCATTCTTCCTGCAAACAAGGTGTGCAACTTTATGGGTTCTCTTCTGTTTCAAAATTCTCCACGCAGTCTCTGTTGGGGACAAGTCAGGACAGCAGGCAGGCCAGTCCCGTACCCTCTTCTACCACAGTCATGCCTTTGTAATGTGTGCAGCATGTTTAAGTTTTGCATTGTTTTGTTGAAAAATGCATGAACATACATGGAAAACATGTCATCTTTAAGGCAGTATATGCTCTAAAAATGTCAATGTACTTCTTATATATACGTGTAAAAGAGCCAAGAGCACTGACACAACCCCATACCATGACACACCCTGACTTTGGAATTGCTGCTGATAACAGTCTGGGTGATAACATCCTTATCTGAAGCACATGGTGTTTATTTTTTCCAAAAATCTGCAATAATGAATTTTCTGTCCACAATACAGGTTTCCACTGTGAGATGGTCCATTTCAGATGCTTCAGAGCCTAGATTAGCCAATTTCACTTCTGGATTAACATAAAAGCTTCTTTTTTGCACATTCTAGTGGCAATTGTGAATGTAAGTCTATTGTAGTGTAACAGCTATTGATGAACGACTGTACTTGATGCAGTGCCATCTGAGTTCACAGGTATCTAGCTTAGCTTTTTGTCCTTGCTCTTTATGCACTGAAATTCTTCCAGATTGGGGAAAAATGTCGGGGAAAAATATGCAAATCCCTTCCCATCTTTCTTTGAGGAACATTGTTTTTAAAGATTTTAATAATTTTCTCATGTATTTGTTGACAACCTAGAGATCTGGTCTTTCATTGGTCTTAACCCCCCCTTTTATTTTTTATTTTTTAGATTTTTTTTTTATCTTAAAAAAGGTCTTAAAGTATCATAGGGAAGGGACTTAAACTGGAAGGGGGGACAACTGGCTTGATTTGGGGGTGACCGGGGGTGATGTGTGGTCTGGAATATAAATATGTTTTTATTAATTATTAGTAAATATTCATAAATATTTTTAAGTAATGTATTAATATTTTATTAATTGTTGCTAGTTACTATTAATAATATGCCAATAACTATTAATTATTAGTAATAATAAAATAACATTGATATAAAAATTAATAATAAAAGATTAATATATTATTAAATATGAATAAACTGTTAAAAACATGTAGCATAACATTTCTTCACTACACTAAAACTTGTGTCAAACTTTAGTCCGACTCATTACCAATAGTTTTACACGTATTTTCGGAATATGTGGTCAATAGACCTCATCTACATAAAATTATACCGAGAATGATATCCATCCATCCATCTTCCGCTTACCTGTGTCCGGGTCGCGAGGGTAACAACCCAAGCAAAGAAGACCAGACGTCCCTTTCCCCAGCCACATCTTCCAGCTCATATGGGAGGATTCCAAGGCGTTCCCAGGCCAGCTGAGAGATATAATCTCTCCAGTGTGTCCTAGGTCTTCCCCGAGGTCCCTTCCCAACTGGACATGCCTGGAACACCTCACCTGGGAGGCGCCCAGGAGGCATCCGTACCAGGTGCCCGAACCACCTCAACTGGCTCCTCTCGACATAGAGGAGCAGCGGCGCTACTCCGAGCCCTTCTTGAATGTCCGAACTCTTCACTATCTCTAAGGGAGAACCCAGACACGAAGAATGCTCATTTCAGCCGCTTGTATTCGCGATCTCATTCTTTTGGTCATTACCCAAAGCTCATGACCATAGGTGAGGGTTGGAACATAAATTGACCAGTAAACAGAGAGCTTTGCCTTTTGACTCAACTCTCTTCACCAAGACAGACAGAGCCCGCATCACTATGGCTGCTGAACTGATCCGCCTGTCGATCTCATGCTCCCTCTTACCCTCACTCGTGAACAAGACCCCGAGATACTTAAACACCTCCTCTTGAGGCAAGGACACCCTCCCAACCTGGAGAGAGCAATCCACCTTTTCCTGGCTGAGTAGCATGGTCTTGAATTTAGAGGTACTGATTCTCATCCCAGCCGCTTCACACTCAGCTACAATCTGGTTCAGTGAGAGCTGGAAGTCCTGGTCCGATGAAGCTAGCAGGACCACATCATCTGCAAAAAGCAGATATGGAATCCAAAATCCAGAGGTCACCAAACTGGACACCTTCCACCACTTGGCTACGCCAAGAAATTCTGTTGCTGACTCAGACTCTGCTTTCTCTCTTGACGGCGTGCAGGTGGGATTGAGAAGGTCCTTAAAATATTCCTTCCAACAGCCAATGATGTCCCCAGTCAAGGTCAACAACTCTCCACTTGCACTGTAAACAGTGTTGATGGGAAACTGCTTTCCCCTCCTGAGCCACTTGACTATTTGCCAAAATCTTCAAAAGTCCAATAGTCATTTTCCATGGCCTCACATCCAGAACTTCCAACTCCACCCACATCTGTGTTTTTGACTCAGCAACAGCCAAAGCCGCAGCTTGCTTGGTCCTTCACTACTCGCCGGCTGCCTCTGGAGTCCTACAAGACAACCAGGCCAGATAGGACTCTTTCTTGAGTTTGACAGTTTCCCTCACCCAGGGGGTCCACCACCGGGTATGGAGGTTGCCACCCCATCAAGCAGTAACCACCTTGTGGCCACAGCTCCGATCAGCTGCCTCAACAATGGAAGCCCAAAACACAGCCCATTCAGACTCTCTGTCCCCTGCCTCCCACGGAATGTGGTCAAAGCTAGAATTATATATATGTATTATATACATAGAGTTATAAGATGTGTTACTGCTTTCTGATTGGCTGTTTGCAGTGAATTCCGAGCGCAACAGCTTAAAAAGATTCAGGAGCATGTGGGAAGCCTGTTCTCCACTAAACGGAAGTAAAAAACTCAGTGAGTGTTGCATGAATAGTGTTCTTTTTAAAAAGTGTGCTCTTGACATTTGGCAGTGAACCAGATGGAGAGACAGCAAGGACAGCCAATCACACGTTAGCAACAAATGGCTGAGTGAATCAGGGAATTTGTGGGCAGTCTTAAAGGAAATAGGCTTCAGATTGAGCGGCCTGTTTTCCGCTGGGTCCTAGCGCTTAACTCGTCTGGATTTAATATAGCGTAACACTTGTTTTTGAACGGTAAAAACTGCAGTGGACTGCAATGATTCCATATTTTACAGGACGGGTGGCAACCCTATGTTGCGCTAACTAGTCCATTAGCACCATTTGAAAGCTCATCACTCATTTTTTTCTTGTTAGCTTTAGGCATCAAAACAAAGTACTGAAACATGCCAAAGAGAAACATCACAACAGGTTTGTAAACATTTTTATACTAGCTTTTCTTCACATCCTTGCAGAGCAGGCTAACAGACAATTTATTGAGAGACAGATTTATTTATTAAGAGAGAGAAATGCAGGACTGATTTGGATGTAAGTAAAATCATAGAGTTTATAAAAATAAATGACTCCAGGAGCCGATTGTACTCTTATTCCACACTGAATAGGGTTACAGAGCTGTCAATCCTGCCTAAAATTTCTACATCAGTAACATATTCTTTTTATCTTTCTACTGCAGAGAAGAAAACTTCAGTCCAGGAGAAAGAAAAACATTTTTGGTTCAAATTTCACTTCAGTGTTTTCAACATTAAACTCTTAAAACAATGTAATTGTTTCCAGTGGTTACATTATTAAAATATTTAAATATCAACAAAAAAGATGAATTAAATGATCAAACAAATGATTGGTTTGAGTGTCTTAATTTTACTGTAATTACTTTATTCATCTGCAATTCAAATGAATGCTATAATGCCTGTTACAGTAGTCTTAATATTTACTGTGATAAAAATACAGCACAGTACTGTGATGAGTTACAGTACTCTGAATATTACTGTAGTAAAAATTACAGTATTCAGTGATTAAAGTTAAAGTAAACACACTGTGGAACTTACTAGTTAATTGCTACCAGCTAGTTACCATACATTACACAGTAATCGTTTTACAGTGTATAGAAAGAAGATTAAAAAAAGTGAATATATTCATGATCATACACTTTTGTAATAATATTGTATTATTCAAGGATATATAGTGACAGCCTCTCTTCAGAAAGAGACATCTCACCTGCTTTCATTGACCGACCATTAATAAAAACAATGTATATTCTAATACAAAAGCATAATTTATAGTTCATTTTGAACTACAAAAGGTGCATAAGCTTTCCATTCATGTTGTCAGCAGAAGTCAGTTTCAAACAACAGAGTAGAATATCAATGGACAGAAACTCATGTTTCAGTGAAATGTTTGTTCTGAATGGATTCATGAATTCATTCAATATAACAAATGTATCTAAGACCAAACCTGGGTGCATGTGATACTCTTTAACTCGGCATTTGTTGCATCGTCTCAAAACTCTTCTACTTTAGAGGACGTGCATTGTAGTAGCAGCTCTGGACCACCAGAGGGCAGAACAAACCAGTCCAACATCTCCAACTAGTCAGTCACTGTATATGCACTGCGTCAACGTTGTATTTATCTCTCCTGTGTGAGACGCCTGTGCGCTGCACTGACTACGTCATCTCTGCCTCATCATCTCGGTGCCTGAACATTCCAAGGCGTTTATTTGTAGTGCGCATGCGTGGAATAACCCGCTTCTCAACTGTGTATCTGTCGACATGAACAAAAGTAAGTTTACAAAACACTGTACTCTCACTACACATTGAACGTGTTATGGACGTCCATTAGACGTCTAATGTTTAGTGGGAAACTAAACTGTTACGTTTACACTGATGTTTCACAGTTTCAGTTTTGTATGGGGACAGTGTATTTAAAACCGGTCTGTGTGACTTCAGTCCTGTCAGTGTCAGTCTTTTAATCCTGTGCCAGTAGACGTGTGTAACATTCATTTATGTTCTGTTAAAAACGTAGTTTTATGTTGTCTTTCGAGCAGATAAACCTTCTTTTCTGTAAGGAGGCATAACATGTTACTACAGTACTGCACTAACACTGCATCAGTGCACTTCAGTGCCAAACAATTGCACTTCATGCTGAAATGTATCTCATTGGTGATTTTCTCTTTTCCTTTGTTAGAGGTGATCACCGCGATTGGGGTTACAGTTGGAGCTGGTGAGTGTTGGGGACTTTTAAAAACCTTTACATACATTCAGCCATCATCTTAATCACTTAATCCAGTTCAGGGTCGTGGTGAGTGCCCATAGCTTTCCACTGGATGCTTTTATTTTAGCCAAAGCCAGGACAGATACACACTCACTTTCAACAGGGCAATTCAGATTAACCCATTCAAATGGCCTCCGTGTTTTTGGACTGTGGGAGGAAAGCCACACAAACATGGGGAGAACATGGAAACTCCGTCCTGGTGGGGACTTGAA
The DNA here is from genome assembly GCA_036984385.1 of Crenuchus spilurus. Lineage (NCBI taxonomy): Eukaryota > Metazoa > Chordata > Actinopteri > Characiformes > Crenuchidae > Crenuchus > Crenuchus spilurus. Next base: position 9,888 of record BRDA01074472.1, on the reverse strand, counting down.
CCCAAGACCCCAGCGCTGAGAGGCAAACATGCTGCCCTCGTTAGATGCTTTAAAAGCAAAATTACCTTTTGTGTGGCAGTTTTTCTGTGAATATTTTTGTAAAGAATTACATTTGAAGCAGTTGTAATTTGAGACGAGACCATAGCAATGACTTGTTCCCTGCACAACTAGTTATTACCCATATCCTTCATTTTTCTGAAAAAAAACATGCCTTTATATAAGGAGCATGTTTTCTTACAACTCTGCAGAAGTCCTGACAGTTCTGTTTGTGTTTTGCAGTTGGTTCAGTGGCGCTTGCTCCTGTAGTACTATCAACTATAGGTTTCACTTCAGCAGGAATCGCTGGTGGCTCCATAGCGGCTGGTATGATGTCATCAGCTGCCGTAGCCAATGGAGGAGGAGTAGCTGCAGGCAGTTTAGTGGCTCTTCTTCAGTCTGCAGGTGGGCCACTAATCGACAAATAATCATTCAGTCAATTCTTGGGTAATTTTTCACAGCAAGACTAAAAAAGTACAAAGACCATTAATTGGAATTTAAAAAGAAATGTAGTAAAATCTTATAGAAAATGTCATTTTCAGAATTAAATGAACAAGACAGGGAAACATGAATAAGAGAGTGAATTGATCTATGATGGAGACTTGAAACTGTGCCAGCATGTCTGCTTAGATAGTTGGAGATAAAAAAAAACATGTTCTTGTCTTATGTCACTGTAAATCAACAGTCTGGAACAGTACCACGATGTCCATAAAGAGATATCTCACAAATACAGTATACCATGAAACTCAGACCGACAAAAAGAAGCAAATTATTAGCCATGTTAATATGTCCTGTTAAAGGTCTCAGCACCATCCTCAACACTATTTATGAGCTACAGCAAGTACTGGGCTGTTCAGTTTGACGTAGTTTTCCCATGTCATCAAAAATGGTACACTGGATTTATTGACTGTAGCTTTGAGCAGCTTGATGGTGCTGCATGTGGACTGATATGGTGATCTGAAAAACCTCATTTCAACTTAATTTCACTCCACTAACAGTAATCAGTTTTAAAAGCAGCTCATTTTGACAATAACCAGTGTTTCACAGTCAGATCCAGTTGCAAGTGTGTCTACGCAAAAACTATTTTTTCATAAAACCAAACCAACTTTGCCATATTTTCTCTGAAGGTGCAGCAGGATTGTCCACGGGGATGACGGCAACTGTAGCATCTGCAGGTGGTGTATTTGGTGGGGTAATTGGTGGGGCAGCTGGCTGGCTGGCTAAGCTTCGCAAGACCTCCCGCCCAAGTGTACCAGAGCCTGATTCTTCATCATCTTCAGATGAAGACAATGATGAAGAGAATGACGAAGAGAGTGATGAAGACAAATAACCTGTTAAATGCGCTCCTTTCAAACAACTGCAAGACTAATCTTTTTAGTGAACCACAATAAATTCTGACATTTTTAAAGCATCACACATTTGCTTTCTGATCACTTATTGTAGTTATATAGTAAAATACATCAATAAAACCTAAATAAATAAAACCTGAGTGCTTTTCTGCCTTAAAAGACAATAAAATGACTGAGCTAAAATGCCTTGGTGATTAGAGCTACACACTGACTGAATTGAAATCAGAATAAACATTTTTGAAGCAACATTGGAATGGAACTGTGTGTGTGTGTGTGTGTGTGTGTGTTGCCCATGTTTTATTTTTTTATTTAAATTGTTTGCCCTGCTCTTGAAATAAACTATAATATGCTAACATTTGCCCAAAACTGAATAGGACTGCATAAATGGAAGCAATGCAAAAGCTCTATTTGCAGAATATATTTCAGTAAACATAAAACAAGGGTTCACCATACTTTTCATTTTCTGCCAGATATCTTAATGCCTTAAGATTAACATGAATCAATGTGTGTGCACACAGAGGAATATAATCTCTGTATTTAAGCTGGTCTTGCACTGAAACACTCATACATATTAGTGAACACACTAGGGGTCAGTGAGCATGTGCCCGAAGTGGTGGGCAGCCTCAATCCATGGTGAACAGGGAGCAGTTGGGGGTTAAGTGCTTTACTCAAGGCCACACCTGCCCAAAATCGGGAGAGCATGAATGCAGTCCCTCACTACCAGAAATTATGCAGCCGGGATTCCCACTTTTGGGGAATAAGGGTCAGCACAACTCGAGTGTAATGGCTGAGCCTCACCCTAGGTGAACCATCTTCAAGGTAAATATGGGTGTATGTGTGTAAGTTTTTAAATAATTAATATCACAGCCAGCAGTCATAACACTGCACAACACAACATGCCAAATTCAGTGAAGCTAAGCAGACCTTGTGTGGCTACTAGATGTGCTATCCTGTATAGAGGCAGAGCAGAGGTTCACTAAGTGCACTTCACAGCATTAGGAGTTAAATCACAGGTGAGATAGCAATTTATTATATATGCCAAAAAATGCATAGAAATGTTTGTCTGAAGCGTTTTTTTATCTGCAGAGGTCACCAGGTGCCTCATGTGCGGGTGGGTGTAGGGGAAGGGGGGGGGGGGGGGGTAACACTCCCACTGGATGACACGCTAGAGCTCATCAGTGTCTGCCATTGGTGATGTTTGGTCACGTGTAGAGGCTGTGGTTTCGTTCCTGAGCTGAGTTTCGTTTCTGCTGAAGAGCTTAATTTAGCCGCTAGTCTGTAAACGGTGACGTCACCGCCCAGCTTGTAGTTAGGTGGTTCCTTCCAAAACAAAGCTGAACTTTTAAGCACACAAGCTCTGAGTGACTCATTAATACATGTATTCAGTACTGACTTTTAAACTATCATTTAATATAATGTTGAGGCACGTGCTGAGCCCGGTTTTCCCCTGTGTTTATGCGGAAACAGATTAGATTGACTGAGACGAGTAAATACTTCAGAAAACAGGCAAAACGTCAGTCTGCTACTGAACATTCAACTGAGCACAACACTTCCGGTTATGTATATAAACAACTATTAACATCCATATTTATTTAACAGAACAGCTCGTAAAGCACCAGTATTATATTTAACAACCGGAAGTCCTATTTAAATCCCTATTATTACAGCTGTTGTTAAAACACAACTGAGGTTCTGCTACAAATACTCAGAGATTTTTATATAATTTACTAAATTTTGTTTCACATCTTTTCTAAAGAAATAATGACATTGTACACAAACACCCTAATGAGCTCTGACCACAGCTGGTTTATAAACAAACCAAGTGTGCTTACAGAGTTATACACATATTTTATTTTAGTGACAATCTGACCAGAATAAAGACCTGCACTGCAAAAACAAGCTCAGATTTTGCTCTCTGGGGTTAATACTGTGTATGCCATGCTATGATGACACCTGCCAAAATGACACTCCTTTCTTACAGTGGTGCTTGAAAGTTTGTGAGCCCTTTAGCCTTTTCTATATTTCTTCATAAATATGACCTAAAACATCATCACATGTTCACACAAGTCCTAAAAATAGATAAAGAGAACCCAGTTAAACAAATGAGACACAAATATTACACTTGCTCATTTATTTATTGAGAAAAATGATAAATACCAAAAATTTAAAATCCTGCTTGTCTAGACTAAGACTCATTACAGGATGAAGGACAAATCTGATGTTGGTCAGTATGTGGTAACTTATTCATATTTAACAGCAGATTTCAAAGTTTATGGCAGCAGTTTTATAATCATTTTATCAGCAGTTTAATAATACAATGTGCAAATGTGCAGTATTGCAATGATTATGTAGGCAAGTACAGTGCTGTGCAAACGTGCAGTGATATTTAGTCAGTGAGAGTCAGGCTGTTTGTGATAAGGAGTCTGACAGGCTGAGAAATGAAACGGTTGGACAGTTTAGCACTGAGGGTCTGAATGCTGCGATGTCTTCTAATAGAAGGGGGTGGAGTGGGGGTACTAGGGTCAGGCTATGGGGATATAGCCCGATTATTTTCTTAATAGCCCCAGGACTTATATCCAACCCAGAACCGGTCGACCAACAACATGTTAATAGATATAAGCAGGGTGTAGCACCAAATTCTGGGACCTATGCACAAGCAGCCCCCCCTCCTATTTTCAAATATTATATATTTTAATATTCAAAGGAAAATAAAATTCCAAACTCCTCAAGGGCCCTTCCCTCCACCTGGGGCCCTGGTAACTCAGTCCCACTCAGTATTTTTGAGATGCATTACTGCCATCAAGTTTAAAACAAGTTAATATTTTTTTTCATAAAATCTTAAAATGCCTCACTTTAAACATCTGTGTTTTATGTTCTACTGTAAATTATACTGTATATGTAAACTATGCTGCTGTACACATTTCTAATCTACAGTTAAATAAAGTCTGTCCTGGCTGCTCAAAACACAGATGTCAGCAGCAGTGAGCACATTTCATTTTTGAAATTTTGCTATTCTCTGTATATGATGTTTTGGTTCTTGTTATTAGACAACATAGATTTGCTGACTCATTTCAGGAGGCAAACCCAGAAACCTCCCTCTGGCATTCAGCTCAAAATAGCAGGCAGTGAAGGGTTAAATGTTCAGCTGCTCTGAGTTTCATTTCTGAGGAAGAGAGCAGGAGAGAGACGCACTACAGTTTCTTCACTGCAGTAGATACAGAGAACAGATTTTGTCATCATTCCACACGATGGGTCTGTGTAAGTAACTGCCTTCTTCAGCATATTTCATACTGACTACTTATTTTGTTGCATGTATAAATTATGTGGTTGCATATGTCTTTCTCAGATTGAGCATAGCTGTGTTCATTTTATTTGTTTTATCAAGGTCTTGAATAATTTATTTCATTAACATGGCATAACAGATGTTTTCTCAGGATAACAAGTTAACATGGAATGCTTTTATCAAGATATTGATAAATCAAAGGTTTTTGCAGGATGGCATGCATACCTTGATTATTAAAAATAATTACCTACAATTATATATTATTATGTATGGAATTGTGTTATCTTGACAGAACATTGTGTCAATATCTCAGTAACATTATTCTGTTACCTCAAGAAAAAAAGTTGTGTTGTGATAATGAAATCTACCGTTTGAGTAAAATAGGCAAAACCGTGGCATTTTTGTGGTTTCCATGATGTGGTACAGTATGTAAACACTGTTTATGTTTTTTTTCTCTAAACAGTGACAGCCGCAATAGCAACAGCTGTAGGAGGAGGTGGGCTATAAATACTTGTGCTCAGTCACTTGTGTTTTTAATATTTAAAGCTATTTTTTATAGTAGATCAGACTATTCAAGCTTGTTCATTGCTGAATGAGAATGATTTGGCTAAACTGCATCCATCTGTCTTGTCTTGTCTTTAAGCTGGACTCGTGGCCGTAGCCCCAGTTGCAATTGCAGCTGCAGGTTTCACTGCTGGTGGCATAGCAGCAGGATCCTGGGCTGCTTCCATGATGTCTGCCGCTGCGGTGGCTAATGGTGGAGGGGTGGCAGCAGGAAGTGCAGTTGCTGTACTGCAGTCTGTTGGTAAGTTGTTTGTGTTGAAATGTGAGTACAGATTAGACCCCCAGCAGGATTTCTCTAAGTTAAACCTGTTCACTGGGAACAGAGCAGCAGGATATTCCTATTAGACAGTCCTCAGTGTTGGCTGAGTGATCTGAGTAACGTAGTCCTGCTTTGTGGAACACTTTTCAGGGTCTACAAATACAGAGATCACAGTAGCACAGCTTTCATAGCTTTAAGTTTTGTTTTCATAGAACAGAATCTACATTTATGAATATGTCATTTAGTATGTATGCTGTATTAAAATACTTATATTTGTTTCTTTTATATTTAAACATATCAAATAGGGTTTTTTATCTGTCAGTTTCAAAGGCTATATCGTTTGAGAAAATTCTTTCCTGGATATAATCTCTAGATTAATGTAAGCATAACTTTTCAAATTGTTAGGAAATGGTAAAGGCTACACTTTTCAATATAACCTTCCCATACAGCATTACATATGAAGTTTTAACAATATCTTTCTGGAATGAAGATTTAATTTAACATTTATTAAGTAGCTGCTCTATAGAAAAGCTCATGCCACCAACAAAAATATTCAGTAAATGAAAAGATCATATTGCCATATAGTCAAGATAGATATTCTTTAGGTAAGATGCAAATATCTGGATGACATAAGCCAAAACAAAGCTCTTCATCTCTCTTCTTGAACTGGACAGTCTTCATTTTTGGCTATTTTCCAACTAATGTAGGACTACCATTCTGATAAATATGATGTTGCACATCTTAAAACATTCACTAGAAAGTTCCGTGGTTGAATAGGTTTTGAATTTTGGTGTCTGAATACAAGAAGTGCCTGAAGTAGAGTATCAAAAGGACACTTTTTTCTTGCTTTTTTTAGGAGCTGCTGGCTTGACTAGCACTGTAACAGCAGGTGTGGCATCTGTTGGTGGAGCTGTCGGCGGAATCATCGGATTGTTGGTGTAACTACACCAGTCATGCTCAATTCAGCTTTGAGTATGAAACCCATTCTGTGAAAATACAATACTTAGCACTTAAATAGATTCATTTTTACTGATTTCCTTATTTTTTCTTTTACAGCATCATTAAGACACTAGAAGGAAATTTGAAGCAAATCTGCATTCCAGGAAATGGGTTCTCTTTCACTAATTTAAATAATAACCATAGTAATGATATCTATATGAAGGAAAAAGTATATTTTCTTGCACTGTCTGACACTTTCTTAGGAATAAAATATGTATTGTTATGAAATTGTTTTAAGATATCTTATTTCACACTTATTTCACACTTCAGCTTTTTCATTTGATTCACTCAAATTCACTCAAATACTCAGTTGACACAATCAAATAAAAAATTATTCAGAAATCATATGGCAACACGGAGCTCAGCAAACTAAAGCTCTCACAAGATGGAATTTGAATCCCCGTCATCTGACTGGCAGTCGAGGCCTGAGAGAGCAAAATTGGCCGAGCTCTCTCTGGGTGGGTAGGTTGTGCCCAGCAGCACTACTATGTAATGTACACTGGGTCAGGTGTCTGCTTTCCTCTGAGCTGCCCAGTGATGATGTATCAGCAGCAGTTAGAAAAGAGGTGGTGGCTGACTTCATGTGTATCAGAGGAGGCCTGTGCTAGTCTTCACCCACCTAGAGTCGTTATAAATAAACATGGCATCCTGCTATCGTAAACAAATTTTCCATAACTTGGAATTTGGGAAGGCAGAGAAAAAATAGAGTGATATCTTGAGAAAAATGGACATATTCTACAGTGAGGTGGGTTTTGTAAAAGGGCTACAGTGTAGTACTGTGAAGAAGTAAACATGGAAATGGACATTAATCTTGTTTTTTGCATAATTATCCAGTTAAATTGAGAGGTAATGTGAAATACTCTTCTACATAATCATTTTAACCTAAGACACTATTATAAGTGATGGTGATACACTGGTTCAAAGCAGGGAGGTATTTTATAAAAGTGAATTTCTCAGTGAGCTGGATTCACTCAATGCTTGTTTCCTGCTGCAGTTACACTGTATTATCAGCACTGCTCCCAGTAACCACGCCTCCCAAATTAATTAATTCATTAACCAATAATAGTGCAATAACCTTCTATTCATTATATGTGCAATACTTCTTGCTGCTGTGCAATATGTATGTTTGTCTGACAATAACTGCACTCATTCAGTAACTATATGTGCAATATGTTATGGAGAGTTAAATTGACCTATTAATACGTTTTTTGTTCTAATTACAGGTAAAGGTACAAATGAAGAAGTGTCATGATGTGACATCGGGAAAATGTTTTGGGTGGA
>BRDA01074465.1:0-10098 GCA_036984385.1 Crenuchus spilurus | reverse complement strand
GTCTGATACTGATTATGTAAAGCTGCTTTGTGACAATGTCCATTGTAAAAAGCGCTATATAAATAAATTTTGATTGATTGATTGATTGATATTGATTGCAAACAAACTCAACAAAATAAAAGACTCATGAGACTAACAAAGTGAGCCAAAGTAAATCACAAACTCAGAGCCTACCTTACCAGCAAAAGGACAAATCCTGGTTGGAAGACATAAGCACAGTCATTGCATCATTCAGCCCTCTAATGCTTAGTTCACACTACACATTTTTAGCCCAGTTTTCCAGTTGCAGCCAGTTTATTGTAGATTGTTTTGCTCAGAGGCAAGTCGGGGTTGACTCGGGGCTTGCTCAGTCATGTAGTGTGAGCTCCTTAAAGATGCTCACCAAGCTATCACTGAGAGAAAACCATGTGTCCATTAACAAAATCTCTGTTATTGTTATTGTGACTGCACTGCAGAAATAATGTGATTGATTATAACTATGATCAGTGTAATAGACAGATGAAATAAAGCTGGTGACAGTATGTATGTAATACAGTTAGTTTATTCATGTGAGCTCTCACTATAGTGATATTTGTGTAGGTCTTTTATTTTGACAAGTGAAAAACTATGAAAATAAAAGAGGCAGTTCCGGTTTGAAGGCACCTGATGTTGTGTATCTTTTCCCCTCCATTAATATACACATTAGCCAGGTTCTATTTTGTCCTAAAAATGGCAGCAGCAACAAATGTAACTATGACTGTACTGCTGGCTCATAGCCTGAGTGATGTATTGCACACACATAGCCAGCAGTACAGTGAGCAGTATAGGCTGTACTGTTCTGTTCTTGTGACAAAACATGTTTCTGGAGAGCAGCCAGGAGTCTGCGATGAAAAATCGTGTAGTTCGTAACCCCACTTCGCCAACCAGTCATGTAGTGTGAAATCCACAACAACTGAAATACTCGCGATTACAGCTGAACCAGTCATGAAATGTGAACGGCACAGTGACTGACAACTCAAAAAAGTCATGTAGTGTGAACCTGGCATAAGAGTCTGTAGCGGATACACCCTTAATTTATCTAGAGTTGCAGGCTGTTGGCCCCTGCAATTCACACCTCAGCTAATATGAAACCACACCTGAATCGACTAACACACTGCTCGAGGCCTACCAAAACACACAGCAGATTGAACAGTCTAGTTAAGAGTCTTTTCAAAACTAGCCTACCTTACAAGCAGATGATGAACCCAATTAGAAAATGTAAAACTCATAGAGGGTCATAAATTTGGCTGATATTTGTCAGAATTTTTATGGGTTTTTGTTGGTGTGTCTCAGAGATGTTTCACATGTGGTGTCAAAAACTTCATTATTGTTCTTTGACATGGAATGACCCAGCTTGATCGATCTCACATGTTGGAGCTTTCAGCAGAGTGCTACCAACAGACATGGGGTATTGTGAACATCAGAAACACCAGCAGTCCAGTGACTGACAAGGACATTCTGCCCCAATCGTCTTCTTTCTTGTGTCTGAGTCATGTAGTGATGAATGGACCCGTCCAGCCTTTCTGCTCTGCCTTTATTACAAACAGTAGCCCTGCCAGACTGTGTAGAGTTCAAGTCATTCATCACTGAGCCAGTGACAAGTCTCACACACACTTCAGCCTGTCTCACACACATACATACAACCATACAGACACACACACACACAGAGGTATACACAGTCACCTTCATATATACATTCAATACTAACACAGTGACAAGTCTCACACACCTCACCCAGTCTCATGCACACACATACATACAGAGATGCACACAAAACATACACAGATACAGAGATTTGTTAATACTCGTCATCAGCTGTGATTGTCTGCGGCCGAGACTGGCTGGTCGCTGTGATGGAGTTGCTCTGTTTGGTTTGGAGGGCAGACTCTTTCTGCTTGATTCATTAGTGCTGGTCATCAGCTGTGACTGGCTTACAAAAAGACAATGCCAGTATTGGTTAATTTTCCAAGGGCTTGCCCTGCCTTAAGAAAAACATAAGGAAAGCAAAGACAGAAATGATTTTCTTCTCATCTTATGCCCCAATGAGTTTCATCCCTGAGGCTGAAATGCTTTCCCCTATCTGTTTTTAGTGTATGTGGGTTCACCACAAGAAGTCTTCTGTTATTCTGTCCTCCCTGTCAAGGTTTATACCACTGACAAGCTGGTCTGGTTTGGCAGGCTGCCTGTAAATTCCACCTGCCCCAGACCAGCTTCTGACCCTCAAAGAAGTTAAGCCAGTGTACCAGCCTGCCTGTAAACCCATACACTCTGGCCTGGGCTCTGTTCCCCTACTCTACTTGGTTTGCTGATATTTGTGTGGTTCACCTGATACATATCACACTTTGAAGCAGGGGCAATACTAGGGCCTTCTACGGGGCTATAGTCCCGGGTCTTTTCTCATTAGCCCCAGGTTTTATACCCAACCCAAAACCGATCAACCAACAACAACCAATCGGCACCGCAACTGCCCCCCCTCCACTACCTCAGACAACAAACTTCATGCACATGCACATTATATTCTGTCTTTCAACTCCAGATCCAGATCCTGAGTGCTGCCACACAAACTTCATCCTTGCAGTGCCAGTTCTAACCACGGTTGTGGGATATTTATTTTGAATTTTTGTTTTCCCTTTTTATTATTTTAGACACCTCCTCTAGCTGCACTTGAAGTTCAAACCAGTGACTTTTAGCTCTTGGTTTTTCATACAATACAGCATCTATCTAGTTCCCCACTCTCCTTCTTCTGGATATCTGTACCATTATAATGTGGGACTGATTGGATTAGCAAATGTTTGCTAAGTTTGTTTGATGTTTGATTCCACTAAAATGAAAATCATATAAATAAATAAAAATAAAGCAAACAACACAAATATCAGACAGTAACACAAGAAAAAAGTTTAAAGTAACAAAATTCACTGGGTCATAGAACCTATTTTTGTCTTTTCACCCAACTTGTTTGGTTATTTTTTATAACCCAGCACATCATACACGTAGTGACCCAACTGGATGATGGAAATTATCCAAACTGCATTGTTTTTAATTGTGTAGCTAATATACTGATGGAAAATGTATGAAATGTTCCATATGTGTGTTCATATTGTGGTCATATTGTCCAGAGAGGACGGCTAGAAGATTCCATTTCTATGGAAAAAGAACTTATTCATCTATTGTCATCAAGTCAAACTTCACTTCTCAGTCCAGTGGATTATATGCCTTCCATGAAGGTATTAGCACGCTTGGTAACTCTGTGCTAATGGACCAAGATTCCACCTTTCACCAGCTGGCATGGAGTCAATGGTTCCTTTACAGGTGACAAAGGAGGTCAAGATCTCACTTAATGAGCCCCATGTGTTGGTGCTGGATCAGTACATTTATGTTGATCTTTGATCAGTTTAGCTCAAAGCCTTTGGACGGTCAAGGCCTGGCCAGTACGGTTGTTGTTCTTCATAATGGTGTGATATGGAGGTGAACCAAACAGAGAGAGGACTGTAAGGCCTGGTGATGACATCAGAGGCTGAAACACGCCTGGCAGGCTCTGCTTCATGGGCACAATCTGAGAAATCGTGTGAGCGGTTTGGCAGGGACGACTCCACTCACCTCACTCTTTTATTACTGCCTGTCGCTCGGCCAGGAAACGTCAGGAGCACATAGTTCTGAAAGACAGATGGTTCAAACTGGAGAAAATAGAATCTGTGCTGCATCCACGACCACACAAAACATTTCATCTACAGTATCAGGTCGCTCGGCATGACTAGAGATTCACATCTGTATTCTCAAGAAACGGACCTGTAAAGCAAACTAATCTGTACTAACCTGTAAAGTCTGCTGGGCACTGATGATAAAGGCACTTTGAAGGAAAAATTCAAACCATCCTTTACATTTCAGATTTCTCTAAGACAATGAGATCAGATGAAGATGCAAATGAGACTTTAGCTCTGATCCCAGATCTGTTGCTCAGATGTCAGAATAATAACATTACTTCCCCTCTTAAGTTTTCAGTGACGGTTCACAATACGCTCAGATTTGTATGTTTACTAAAGACCATGCATGAACATTATGAACATTACAAAAGTTTCACATGTGGTTTTCTAGATGTTTCTAGAGTGTTTTTATTTAACATTTCATTAATGTTCCAGTAGAAGGTGTTATGCTATAACACAGGTGTGTGCAACCCCTCGCAGACCTTCTAAGGAAGGATCCCTACAAGGGACAAAGGATGGCTGGACACAAGCGCAGGGAAAGGTGTGAACTTTACTAAAAACTACATGAACTAAACAAACTGGCGAAACAAAACAAAGAGGAACATGGGCTAGAAGCTAAACTTGGAAACGAAAGATGACTAAAAACACCAAACGACACTTCCTAAATGTAAACAGAAAAGGTACATATACACAGAGGCAAACAAGAGCCAGGTGACAACAATCATCGGGGGAGCTAAACACAGACAAGACTTAAAGAGACAGTACAAATGTGACAATACTCATTTACATTTGAGGCATTTAGCAGACGCTTTTATCCAAAGTGACTTACAATTGGGAGTTAGGTGCCTTGCTCAAGGGCACTTCAGTCGTGACCTGCCTGGGGATCGAACCAGCGACCTTCAGGTCACCAGACCAGATCCTTAACCACTAGGCCACGGCTGCCCCCACCCCCAAAGCACCTCACCCACGAGGTGCATAACAAAACAACCCAAAAACAAAACCTTAACAGGAACCTAATTACAGCCCATAAGAGAAAAGAACAAAACCCCAAACAGAAACAAAAATGAACCCTGCATGACTGAAGTAAACCCCATACAAAACCCAGAATGTAAATCCCCAAGAAACTAAACCAAACACATCCTAACTATAAGAACAGCCCATAAATCAGTCAATGCAGAACGTCCTTGAGTGCAAGCTGTAACAAAGACTTTTAGGTCAGTTTGTTAAAGTCACACATCTCTCACAAGCCCCAGTTCTACACTGAGGTTTAGTGTTCAGTAAAACTTTATTAACACTCACATTAAGCAGAGCTCTGTCTCAGGTGTTCTGCATCTTCCAGGTCACTCACAGGTGTGGACTCACCTGAAACATCTCTCTGCTGTGTTTACCAGCTGTGACGGTGCTGCTGACTCTGCTGAAGTTGAACTGCTTTCTGTGGCCGATGGCTGTGATTCACTCCTCTTCAAAAACTTTATGTCTATGATTAACTATTCAACAGTGCTCTCTCAGGCTACTCAGCTGAAGAATGACTGACAGGGTTGCCAGGTCTAGTGTTTCTCAAAACTCCGGCAACAAGGACCTGCTAAAGAACTTTAACTTCCACTGACATACGCCACCCCCTCGCTCAGTCCCTGCTCGGTACCACATACTGACCAACATCACATTTGTCCCTCGTCTTATAATGTGTCTTAGTCTAGACCAGCAGTGTTGTGTGCAGTTTGTAGTTATTAGATCTTGTAGTCATTGTATGTTTATTGTTTGCTGCACTTGTGTTCTGTGCTGCTGGTCCAGGAGGAACATTGTTTCGTTTCATTATGGACTGGACTGTATATAGCTGACATAACAATAAAGATCTCTTGAACGTGAACTTAAACTTGAACTTTTTGACAGGTAACGATCTCCTTTTAGTACTCGATGATGAAAAGCAACCTTGACGATGGAGTGACTTCCTTCACCTTAGCAAAACTCTACTTATTATAATCTTTCACACAGAAGAATAAAGTTTCTTTAAAAAATGTTTTACAGAACAGATTGTGTGTGTCTACATTAACCCAGAGTGTGGTGCTCATGTCAGGAGAAACCTGCTGATAATCAGAAATGACTCAAACTGCTCAGCATCAGCACCAGCATGGCATCATCATTATCATCAGTGATGCAACAGCACTCATTATAATCACTGTTGTCTTTATCACTGTTAGTGTCTAGATCTGTTCATCACCCATCAGCACCACCAGTGTCATCCAAACCTGACCCATCTTGGTGGTCACCCACATTTCAGACACCCGCCGAGTGTTTTAACACTTCACCACAGGTACGTGTTCAGAGGTTTACAGACCCGAGCAGGCTCTGGGGTGTAAAATTAACAGCGGCAGATCACACTGATTGTGATTACAGCCCCCTCTCTGCCCTCATGCTCAGGAGGAAGAGTGGAGATGACTGGATGTGAATTATGTAACAGAGGAATATGTATGAGCACTGAGAGACACAGAGCTCTCCTAGCTGATTGCTTAGCTGGGGTTTCTTCTCTGGCCAAGAGCTGATGTATTGAATATCTTTCACGTGGAGCTCGTCCCACCCGATGAAAAGCTTTGTTCTCAGTTTGCATCAATTGTCAGAATAGCCTCTTTGTGAAGAAAAGTACCCTATAAAGCATAATCTGGGCATTAATAAAGGCCTTTTAACATTCATAAGCACATTTCTCCATCACTGATAGTTAGGAATGAACCTCATATGTTACAATAATAGAGTTGGATGATGTGTGCAGGTTCCCTGACAAACCTCTACAGAAATCCACTTAAGAAAATATGAACCTGTTAATTAAAAAGTACTTTCCAACGTCTCAGTGATGTTGATCAACAAGTTGAACTACTGCATCTCCAAAAATAAGAATACTGTAAACATGTTTTCTTAATTTAATTAAAAAAGTTAAACTGTACATCATGTAACGCAGTGATTCTCAACCGTTTGCAAGCTGCCCCCCCCCCAATGCTGGGTCAATGCAGTTCGCATTGCCCCCCCATGCTTTGCATTATGTGTGGAATACATGTCTATATTACCAAGTTGAACTGACATCATTGAAAAACATGAAACAATCATGAAAATGTCTAAAATTAATGTAACATTTCTTCTGGTAATTGTGAAACGGTCCCTAACACTGCAGCGTGTAGTGGGTAATTTTGAGATGGTCCCTAACTCTGTATCATGTAGTCAGAGCGGACACAAGGCTAAGCTCCTGCGTCTGTCATAACAAGTGAACTTTACTAAATGTTGTGGTTGTAGTTTGTTGTCTTCTATTTCACCACCAAACTGTAACTGTGCTGGTGAATCTGCGTTTAGTTAACTGGTGAGGAAAAGCAGAATTACGAATATCAAACGAGTGACTAATATTAAACTAACTTTAGCTCAGGTTGTGTTTCAGGCTGTGTGTGTGACTCCACTGCCTTCATTCACATCGTGACGAGTTTGAAACATTTCTTGCACAAACAATGTTTTTTTTCTCAGTTGTTTTCTTTAAAGTTTATGATTTAACAATGTGTGTGTGTGTGTGTGTTGATTAGTGGCTGAGTGCTTGTGAGAGTAGAATTAGCGGCTATTCAGAGTCAGGACTTAGACATGTTAGTTAAACAAGATTTTTGCAGGGAAATTATCTGTTTTTTATTTTATGATTTTAGGGTTGTAGTCCTGTGTGTGTGTATTAGACGTGTGTGATAGTTGTGTTGTAACACGATGAAAATGCAGGCTAAACAGCTAACTGCACACTTAGCAGTTAAAAATAATTATCTAGGGCTGAGATAAGAAGTCTTTATAAAAACCTTTCTGTGAGGTTAGACTGCTTTTTAAGGGATAAGCATTTAGATGGATAACAGCGAGAACATAAACATGAGGAGAGAACTAGAGAGGCACACCGCATGTGTTGTCGGACAGTCACTGGTGTCACGTCGGTTCAGAATACTGCTCTCTGATTGGTGGATTTGAAATTAAACTGTGTGGCTGATTTGTGCGTTATAATAATCCACCTACTTACATTTCAAAGGGGGCGGGGCATTTGCTGCATCTCCTTTGTACAAATACTCAATGAGTCCAGGATGTTTCCTGATTTTTCCCTGCCCACGTCCCTCCCGCTCGTGCCCCACCAGAAGAGTGCCTGTGCTCAGCCAGGGGGGCATGCCCTAACCCCCCACCGGTTGAGAACCACTGATGTAAGGGACCGTCCCCAGTTGTACAGCATTTTGCTACTGAAGTCGAGCCCCTTTCCTCTGATTCATTGGCTGTCTGATTGTTAGCAGCTGGGGCTGGTTTGGTGCAGTCAGAGCTGTGCTCTCTGATTGGCTGTTCACCTTGGAGGAACTTGCTAGTCATTAGCTGTCATTGGCAGAGGTGGAGTCATTTCACTATGACCTGTGCAGGTCTGACTTCTGCTGTTTACTTTTATTTTCCAAAGGTTTACTCTGCTTATTTTTTTTTTTAAATGAATAAAACATAATAATACAAACAAAATAGCTTCTCATCTCATGCTTCAGTGTGTTTCATCCCAGAGCCTGAGATGTTTTCTCTTTTTTGTAATGAGTGTGTGGAGGTTGATCATGGGGTTCTCTCCTGTATCTCAGGTTCCTCAGCAGGGGTTATGCCACCTGGGAGCTGATCTGTTTTGACAGGCTGCCTGTAAATCCCACCTACCCCGGCCTGGGCTCTGTTCCCCCAGGAGCTGAGCCAATGCTAGTACTGTAAATACAGAGGCGCTGGACTGGGCTCTGTACCCCCAGGGGCTGTCCTGGTTTGGCCACTCCTCTCTCTCCAGCACACTCCAGCCCTTTTTTATTTGTTTGGTAATATTTACCTGGTTCACCTGTGCTGTGCACTGCAGTTTCTCAGTCCCTTAGCACTTTTCAGCTTGATTTTTTATTTTCTCCTTTTTATTGTCTTTGCCACCTCCTCTACCTGACCGTGAAGTCCAACCCTTTTAGCTCTGGGTTAAAAAAAAAACATCTCATCTGAATCGCTGGCTCACACATTATATATAAAGTGACATTTTCAAGACTTTTCTGTTTTGAATAATTTAGTATATAATACTATATAATGCAGATGATGTGTGCAATGTAATCGGTCATATACATACAGTATGTGTATATAATATAATAATTTAATATAATATAGCTTTTTCAGTTAAATTATGAACAGTGAACATTTTCACAATAATTTCTCATTTCACTGTGTGACTGTACATTATTCATCACAGGACATGTTGCCTAATTGCAAAAGTCATTTAAAAGTGTCGGAGTAACAAAGTGAACATGATTCAATACTCAAAAGATCTGGATCCCTAAAGTCTGTGCAACAGCAGGTTTAACTCCACAGTGTTGAGCCAACATTGTCAGAAAGTGAACGAAAAGGCAGGAAGAGGTGTAGTGTGTGAAGAATGAAGTGTGTTGCAGTCTGGGTCATATCTCTGTCAGCTTACTCTAACCATAATATCCAGACTCCATACCACCAAACTCATTATGGAGAGCAGTGATCAGATTTCCGGCAGGTTCTCTGCTTTGCCTCCGGTACGTTTGGTCCAGCAGGTACAGTTACAGAGATATATGAGTGATGATTTTGCTCACAATGCCTGTAAAATAAATACTTTCTCAGACCTCAGCCGTCAAAAACATAAACTCAGGGAAGGTCCTGTTGAGTGTTTAGCACAGTTTCCTGTTCCTGTGGAGGTGAAGGTGCCTTCAGCAGGTTTGTGTTATGTAAACACTTTTAATCTGCATCTTAAAGGTTGTGCAGATATGAATTAAAGTCAACGATCTTAACGAGCTGAAAGCTAACGAGCACAGCTTCCTCTACATGACCTCACCTTTTCTGTTTATCCTGCTGTGACTTTTCTTTACATCAGTCATCGTTCTGAAGAGGTGATGCATGAGAAGCATTTCACTTTTTCCTCTTTCCCAGCAGAAAGAGAAATGAAAGTTATGAAACAATGGCCTGAGATAAATTATCACTGAATTGAAGTAAACGTTTATCACATTTGATAAACAAATGGAAAGCTAAAATAAAATGATGATCAGTGATGTGGAAAGAGAAATAGTATAAAATCAATTATGGGCTGTGATAATTAAGTTAAATAATAAAAACATGTTAATAATATACAAAACGGATTCCAAAAAAGTTGGGACACTAAACAAATTGTGAATAAAAACTGAATGCAGTGATGTGGAGATGGCAAATGTCAATATTTTATTCAGAGTAGAACACAAATCACAGATCAAAAGTTTAAACTGAGAGAATGTATCATTTTTAGGGAAAAATAAGTTGTTTCAAAATTTCCTGGCGTCAACAAATCCCAAAAAAGTTGGGACAAGGCCATTTTTACCACTGTGTGGCATCCCCCCTT
>BRDA01074455.1:0-28466 GCA_036984385.1 Crenuchus spilurus | reverse complement strand
GCCGGTATTTTTGTTGGTGGAAACGCGCCGAACGGTTCAAAATTAGGTTCTTGAACCAGAACGGTGCCGGTTCCGTGTTGGTGGAAAAGCACTAAAAGAGGCAGTCTTGGTCTGGATCAACTGAATCATGTATGGATGGTTCACAGACTGTACTAGAAGTTGATGCAGGCTATCATCACCCATTAAACAACAGAAGAAGAAAACCAAGCAGAAAAACTACAAAAATGAGCTCCGACAGCATGTGAGGAGAGGAGGTGACCAAATGTTTAAATTAAATTTGGTCCAAATGTGAGAAGGCAACTTGAAAAAATGCACAAAATGGTGAAACGTTTGTCAGGGAAAGACTTCCATCTGAATGATCTAACTGCAATTACTAACAAATTGACAACACACTGATATAATACACATAACCTTCTATAAACCAATCACAGTGAAGTATAGGGAAACTCCGCCCACATAGCTCATAACGGGATGTAGGGATGTTATGTGAAGTTCTTTAAGCTGCAGTCTGGACCAAGTGTACTTTACATGTGTGAAAACAACCTTACACACAATGTAAAGGACAACTGGCATCTTCAGATGATGTCAGAAACTGAAAAATGACCAAAAATTGTTTGTTTTTTTGTTTTGTATCTAAGAATAAGATGAACCAATTGCCAATGTGATTTTCACACAACGGAATTTGACCTCCGCATTTAACCCATTCGTGCAGTGAAACACACACACACACACACACACTAGTGAACACACTAGGCTGTGAGAATTTGTGCCCGAAGCGGTGGTCAGCCCTTATCCACTGGCGCCCGAGGAGCAGTTAGGGGGTTAGGTGCCTTGCTCAAGGGCAATGTCTTGTCCTGTTTGGGGATTAAACTGGCTACCTTCTGGTCACAAGACCAGATCTTTACCACTAGGCCATGGCTGCCCGCATCTGTTTACCAAAGTCATGCTATGGAGCTGCAATAGGTGAAAACCAAAAGAAAAAAAACTCTTTTCCCCCAACCAAGGGTGTAGATCACAGCTTTCTGGGCTTGGGCTCATTTGGGTTCATTTAAGCAGTATTACACAGAAGTAAACACCTTTCAAAGTTGAAGATGCTTCATTAACAACCAGTTCTGCTTAAAGCCTACAACCCACACAATGACCACTATACTCCACCAAATTACACTATTGTTGAACGAGTAAAGTATCTCTAGTTGCAACTTTTCAAACTTGTTTTGTTTTTCCTGTAAGCTGTCAGTCATGCTGTGATTAGCTCCGAACGCTGTACAATTCAAATGTCTCGACTTTGGTCCAGTGCTTACTGGAGATAGATGAGTTCTCAGAAACAACATATGAAATATTGGTTTCTTCCCATAATCCTCTCTTGCCAACACTAAACTCCAAGGCCTGAAACACACATCTCCCTTTAAAATTACATTCATCTATCAACATCATCAACGTGCTCGAGATCGCTCGAGTAGTCTTACCAACACACCTGTCGGGGTGCTCGTCCAAAGCTCAGCTCTGTGCTCCCAAACGGTCATGAATACTTACATGTTCTGATGCCTAAAAAGGAGCAGGTCGTCCATCAGTGGCGTGACGTCTCAAGGATTGTTTAGATTGGCAAAATTACACTAGAGAGAGAGAGAGAGGCCTTGTCTTGTCAGGTGTTCAGGAAAACAGGGCTGAAGGAGAGAGTGCTGTGGTTTGTAATATCAAGCTCTGCAAGGTCTCCAGCTGCCTCGGACTGAGCTCAAAGCCTTTCTTGAGTTGCCATTTACAGCTAATCAAGCCATATACAAAACAGTCAAATCAGACTGTGGTAAAGATATATTGGTACCCTCAGAACATATGTTTAGAAAATGCCATGAATGTAAATTTGATTGGATTTCAAGGGCTATAGTTCCTTTCAGAGTTGATGCCACATACACTCATTGTCCATTTTAGCACCACTATAGTAATACAGGGGCACTTTGTAGTTCTACAATTACAGGCTGTAGTCCATGTGTTTCTCTGTATTCTCTGTTCCCTGTTCTTCAGTGGTCAGAACCCCCACAGGACCAACCCAGAGCTGGTCAATCATTCTCAGCACTGCAGTTAATATACATCAGTTCTTGCATTTCAGGTCTGCAACACATTCAAAAAAAAAGTTGGGACAATTTAGGACAAGTAATGAAATAAAAAAACTGGGCAAAAATTGTATTAACCCAAAACTAAAGTAGTGCATATCAACACAAGACCAACACACCCATAACCATAGACCAAAACTCACTAGAGGATGTAAATAGCTTCACATACCTTGTTAGCATCATTTCTGTGGAAGGTGGCATGGAGGACGATGTCCAAGCCAGGATCAGAAAGGCGAGGACAACATTCAACATGCTAAACAACATCTGGAAGGTAAAACACCTGTCACTCAAGACTAATTTACAAATCTTCAACTCAAATGTAAAAGCCACTCTACTGTATGGCTCAGAAACGTGGAGAATTACCACCATCACACTCCTTAAGCTCCAGACTTCATCAACCGGTGCCTCAGACAAGTCCTGGGAATTTACTGACCCAACACTATCTCTAATACCAACCTGTGGGAACTCACCAAACAATTCAAATCTGCAGGAGAAGTGGATAGTTTGAACACTAAGAAAAAGAAATCTATCACTAAACAGGTGCTGATGTGGAAGCCACAAGGCAGCAGGAAGAGGGGCAGACCGAGAACCACCTGGTGAAGAACCACAGAACAGGAGATGAAGGAAGAAAGGCTGTCATGGCAACACCTGGAGTGGAGAGCCCAGGACCGGAGGGGATGGCAGAGCTTAGTCGAGGGCCTATGTTCCTATGGAATTTAAAGACCAAATGAAATGACATTAGGTAAAAAACTAAATGATGTGATTTCAAACAGGTGACTGTAATCATAATTTGGTACAAAAGTAGCATCTACACCTCACCGAGGAGCAAAATGAGAGATCAGAGTATTAAGAACCGTCAATCAATAGCTGATATAACCACATGGGCAAAGGCTAACCTTTGTCAAGCACTAGAATACAGTCTTAAATCTTTACTGTGACAGACTTATGTTAGCTGTCCAGGAGCATCTTGATTTGGATTGAACCATCACACAGTGGAAACGCATACTGTGGTCAGAACAATCAACATTCCAGATCTTTTTTGGAAGAAATTGACGCCGTGATCCAGGCCAAAGACAAAAGGAGAAGGAATGACAATGTACAAACCATCCCATTGCAGGAATGGATGCATGTTAACAAATGAAATGAATTTGATCAGCCAAAACATGAAATGACTTGTGTCCATACCATTTGCAATCAAATATATGTAATAAACACTTATTTATTTGTATTTTGTAGACATAGCTGGGATATTTAGGTCACTACTGAGTGCAGGTGTTTGTTATCAACCTTGCAGCTCCAGCTCTAAGCAAAATTTGAACTCTTGGCTAACCAATGACATCTGAAGCCTATGGTTTCCCATGTACAAGTAAGCTATCTGCTGTGTATTACATGGTGTCTGCGGTCCCGCCTATGTCTGCCATCCTTGTCATGCCATACGTCCCCAAAAATGCTTTCACGGGCCTTTCCATTGAAGCCTCATTGTTCTTCGTGTCTTGTCAGGAAGGACGAGTAAGCAGTAGACGTGTGTTTGTGTGAGGGCTGTCCATTCAGAGCTACAGGGAGTAAGTGCTGAGGTCCGTACATTCACTTCAGTTCTCTTTCTTTACAGAATGCTGCTCTGCTCAGCAGAAGCCTGAAACCTTGTCCATTCCCTTTGAGCAGTGTCAGGACCATCTTGTGCTTAACTTAAAAAAAGCAAAGCAGAAGGAAAAAGCCTCATTGCACTCAGGAGAGAGAGAGAGAGAGAGAGGGAGGAAAAAAACTCTTTGATAAAAGGTTGCATGGTTACAATGGGAAATATTGCTGGCTGTTTCTCATTGGCTGAGCATTCCCGCGGTCTAAAGCCTGGCTGAATGATCGGCGTGTCTGTTTTTGACAGGTTGGAGATAAGAAAGTGCCCTCAGGTATTAGATGTCATTCCTTTTCTTTTTTTCCGAGCGGTTAGAGTACCTTCGCAGAAGCACCTTCCCGTGAATAGAGAATTTCACAACAACAAAGCCTTCCTCTCTCATTAAGTCGGCGGCGGAGCCAGCGCCGCTCCGGAGAGCACAATATCTCAGACACATGAGTAATCCCCCCCGCTCAATCTCGCACTGCGGCAGAATTTCAAATGTCCATAATAACTGAAGTTCAAAACGAAGGGCACAGATACACATGCGCACACACACTCGGGCGTTCCACGCCATGGTGGTGGTGACCCCAAAACCTTCTACGTTCCATAATCATGCAGTCAGAGGAGTTATGGGACGGGGACATTGTTCTTGACTGCAGGCGGTGAGAAAGCCTTTTCTTTGACTTGCACAAGAAGTGTGCACCTCCAAAGTGGCCTATCGGTGAGCGTGGACAGCGTCGGAGGGCTTTATTGGTAAACCCATTTAGCCGCTGCTTTGGAAATATGGAGCGGAGATGCTGGAATGAGTCAGCACTTCGCCCGAGGATGAATCATTCATCACGGCCGCCTCGGCGTGAAAGAGGTCGATCATGTTCTAATGGCAAACCCTCTGCTGACTCTACAGGGTTAGGAGAACTCGCTGTGTATGTGTGTGAGTAGATCAGGAAGTGTGCGAGGCGTACGATGAGACGCAGGGATCTGAGAAAGAGAAAGCCAGAAGAAGCAGCAGCAGCGGAGGGAGGAGGGCAGGGACAGATGTCCTTGAGGTGAAGGTTCCCAGGCGACACCCTCTCGAGTGCGTGTGGTCTCCAGGATATGAGCTTTCATCCACTGCAGCAGGAAGGAACTCTCCTCTTTTAACCCCGTGTAGATGTAGCATGCTGTGGGGCCTGTTCCCGCTTCGGCATTAAAAAGGTTTCTGACATGTTGTGGTAAAGCTTTCAGACGAGCTTGTGCAAAAGACCATAAGAGTGAGCCTGCTTATACAAAAAGACATTTACGTACAATCCATGAAACCATCGTCTACATCACATGCATCCAAAATGTCAATATAATGTATATTTTTAATGTTGATCATTAGGGCTCAAAATCAAGAATCTAAAATGATTAGAATGTCATTGTGAGTTTGAGTAAATGACTATTAAACAGTATAAACACTGTGTATCTCAGAGCTACAGCTGCCACATTCCTAATATCAACATTCCTGAACCAGAGACAACATCAGAAGTGTCTTACCTGGACTAAAGGGAACCAGAACTGGACTGTTTCGCGTTTCATTTGTAAATCAGCTCCTAGAGTCTGGAAGAGTGTAGAGACACAGAACACAAGGTGTCTGAAGTCCAGTGTGAAGTTTCTGTGATGGTTTGAGGTGTATTGTCATCTGCTGGTGTTGGTCCACTGTGTTTTATCAAGTCCAAAGTCAATACAGCTGTCACTAGAAGACTTTAGAGCACTTCATGCTTACATCTGTTGACAAGCTTTATGAAAATGCCCATTTTCTTTTCCAGCAGATGCCCACCGTGCCCAAATCTCTACTGACCATCATATTACTGTGCTTGACAGGCAGCCAATGAGCTATAAGTCATACTGATCAACACTAAAACAATATGACTGGTAGCAGAATGATGGAGGTTCTGTAGTCCACTAACAAGTGGTCAATGTATTAGTACAGGTTGCTGAATATCGGTTTACTTTCACTTTCTCCTGTTTATTCAAATAACATTTTTTTTATTTTTATAAAATTTTAATTTTAATTTTTAAGTTTTATAATTTTTTTAACCAAATAATTCTTACATTTTATACTATATATTCTACCATATTCTATTTTATTTTTGTAAACTTTGTATTTAATGTTTTTAATGTTTTACCTCTTTTACGTTGTGTTAAAGCACTCTGTGAAGCTTTATAAAAGATACAATACAAAAAATAAAATAAATAAATAAATAAATAAAATAATAATAATAATAATAATAATAATAATAATAATAATAATTATTATTATTATTATTATTATCATTATTATTATTATTATTATTATTTTAACCTTTTGTACTGCTTACAAACACAAATGTGATATGGGTTGAATTTTTTTAATCTGTACTCTCAACAGCGTGTATCTGTTTTAGTGAAGCTGTGACGGTGTACAAATGCCAGTGATTGTTTGTTCCTGGTTCTGAATGTTGCTCTTGAAGACACATGTGGATGTGATTTTAAAGGAAAGTGACGTTCAAGCTTTTAGAGTGCAATCTGAGCCATTCGTCTGGTTCTTCTGCCTGACGGAGAAAGCGAAGCCACAAGCGAATGAGAGCATGCAGGCATTGACCTCTCCCATTGTTGAAGTGACCAACACACACACACACACTCACACGCACACACACACAGTCATCCACACACACTGGCTGGAGGCCACTGAAGGGGAAGAATACATTAACTCAAGAGCCAAGATGAGAGAGAGTGTGAGAGGGAGAGAGAGGGAGAGAGAGAGAAAAAGAGCATAATGTTAACTCAATGTGATGGAAAGACCTTCCCACTGTGATGGCGATGGACAGAATGAATGAAAGACAGAAATGAAGCACAAAAGCGCAGAAGAGAAAATTCAGTGTAACATGATAGAGGGCCCCCTGCTCCACAGGGCTGCCCATTCAGGTGGATAAAATATGGAAGAAAGTCCTAGAATCTGTGCCGCGCTTAGGCCTGGCCCTGTGCTTGGTGGTCAGATAAGCTCTAGAACAGAGCCCACGGTTTGGATGACAAACAGAGAATGGCAGGAAGGAAATGGCCCTGTGGTCGGAGAACATGTGGCTCAGAAGTGAACAAACATCATGCAGTGATATCCTAAAGCTGGGCTCATTCGTAAGACGACTAATTCAGGTTATTCAGACTTTTATACTGAAAGATTCATCGTCAAGAATTACTGTAATTTACTGTAAAAGACCAACATTACACACAGTCACATTTACACCAAATCCACTCATTGTCCATTTTATTTCCATTATAGATGCCCACAGGACCACCACATACCGTCATTCTCAGTGACACTGACATTGTGGTGGCATCACAGCAGAGCTGCTGATGTTTTTAAACACCTCAGTGTCACTGCTGAAAGGAAAATAGTGCATCAACCAGCCAACAGCACCAATGAAGGACTAGAGGAGCAACACAAACTGTGCAGCAACAGATGAGCTGCTGTCTCTGACTTTACATCTACAAGGTGGACCAACAAGACAGGAGTGTCTAATAGAGTGGACAGTGAGAGGACAGAGTTTAAAATCTCCAGCAGCTCTAACACACCACCACCCCATCAGTGTCACTGAGAATGATGCACAAGCTTTGTGGTTTAGTTTCAGAAATTACTCTTAATTTGTTCAGTAACTCTCAGGGGTCCTTTTTTCATCAAATTTGCATTAAATGATGCTCAGTTCTCAATATCTGTGACATTCTCTATAAAGGGCATTGTGAGTATGATATCTAATTAATATCTCATATCTAATTAATAAATGCAATATGTAATTGTGAGTTTTCTGGCTAATACGGCAAAAGGGATTGAAATTGTGGTTATTTTCTAAAAGTAAGATTCAGGCCTGTTGCCTAGAATACAAAAATATTTTGACTTGAGGCTTCAGTGTAGTGTTGCCAGATTGTCAATAAGTTTTGGTTGTAGACGTGTGGTCCAAAAAGCTTTGTCTTAGTTTAAACTTCCAAAGACATTTAAAATGGTCTAAACTACAATAAAAACTACATTTCAGCTCTTGTGACTGAAAATTGCTCTCTCAAAAATTGTGATGTCAATATATTGTTCAGCTTAATTGCAGTAATGACAAAATATCATAATAATACCCTCCCGTTCTTTTTCAGTAAGTGTCCCTGGACTTGAGAACCAAGATGAGAAAAACAGAGAAAGAGCCCTGAATTGGTGCACCTCAAAGCACCTCTGTAGTGTTTTTTTGGAGAGGGCGGCTAAACACATCATCTCTTCTAATGGACGCTGTGTCTCCTATAAATCGGCTGGTGAATGTGGGCTCGGACGTGTTCAAGGCAGCCGTCAGCGGTGAGGAGATGATGAAAGCTGAGGAGAGCAGTCAGCCATGTTGGTTTTCCTCAGAGATGTAGAAGAGCTTGTGTAAGCTGGGTGCATTACTACGCCTCATTAGACCGGGAAGGTCAAGGCCACTGTTACCAGGACAAAGGATTAATAGGTAATAAAACTATACAAATGTGTCTCACCTTGTCTGTCAGGGGTCTGTTCTCTTAGCAAGGCAGGCGAGAAAAAACAAAGACACAAGAAAACTGAAGGAGACAGCCAAAGCTAATCCAGGCTTCTGTAAAGGTCAATCTGTGCTAGTTTAAGAGCCGTTTTGAGCTCTCGCTGTTTAATATGTTAAGATACACCATGTGTCCAAAAGTTTGTGGACACCTCTGACACAGTGACACAGTGCACACACACAGCTTGTCTGCTCTCTGTAGAGAAGTACTGCCAATAGAATAGGACTAAACATGAACCTACTGGCACAATGCCTAATGCCAGGCGTGGGCTAGAGGGGTATAAAGCCCCCCAGCATTGAGCTGTGTAGCAGTGGGAAGATGGTGACGTAATTCCAAATTTGGAGTTTTTATGACTCATGTTATTTGCTACACAATATGTTTTCATGATACTACTAATAATAAAAAATATAAAAAATAACTAAATGAATAAAATAGTAATAATAATAATAGTAATAATTATGCCATTATTGCATTCCTTATTGAAGTGTGTGAGCCTCACATCATAGCCCTGTTTGTGTTTACGTGCTCCACGTGTCCTTGTTTACATTCACGTCACACCTTGCCCTTCCCCTGACACGCCCTTTGTCATTGTTTACACCTGTGTCTTGTTCAGTGGCTGTGCCTTGTCTTGTCTGATTATGTTTAGTTTGCATGTTCCCTTGTGTGTCTTGGTCTTGGTCATTCATTGTTGTTGTTACTACTATGTGTTGTTGTTGTTGTTATTATGCATTTGTTGTTGTTGTTACTATGTGTTTTTTTGTTGTTGTTTCTACAATGCACTTGTTGTTACTATGTGTTTGTTGATGTTGTTACTACCAGACATAGGAACAAGTCACTAAGTTGCATATAACAAGTAAGTCCCAAGTCTCGAGTCAAGTCCCAAGTCAATACAAGCGAGTCTCGAGTCAAGTCTCAAGTCTTAAACTTCAAGTCCTAGTCAAGTCACCAGATGTAACATCATTTCAATATTTAACTCATTTATTTAACCTATTTATTAAATATTATTTAATATTTAACGTCCCCTTTTCTGTACTCTAAATCTATATGTTCAGATCCCATTCCAATCTAATACTAGTAAGTCTACCACAATGCTCTTCACACTCAGTTGTTCACTGCCTTTTGGCTCCTTGTGTACACCACAGTCATAGCCGTAAAAAAACATTTATAGTAACACAGACATTTTGAGTGTATAACTGTGGTGTTACAACCATAAGGAGTTAAAAGGTAGTATACAGAGGGGGATGTTTTAAATGCAAAGAAAAACAATCATGAAGGTATTTTCTTTTTGCATTATATTTACTACTACTAATAATAAAAATAATAATGCTAACAATAATATCTGTGATTGGACGCTCTAAATTTTAGGCTGGTGTCAGGTTGTATATGGTGCTTTATGTCAGACATCGGTATTGAGATTTTTGGGGACCTGGCAACCCTGCTGTTGCTAACGCACATTTGCTGCCAACCGTCTATGTAAATCCACGCTTTAGTAAGTAATCCTGCAAAGTGCGAAAAACGTAAATGACTTTTTTTTTAAACAAACAAGTAAACCTAAATTTAATAAAACTATAAAGTGCAAAAGTTTTCATCCTTCAACCAAAAACAACTCTGAATCCAACTTCAAAGCAATTCGTAAAACTTTATCCGGAAATGACGTGTTTATGCACATGTGCAGTACAAATTGGGAAGGGTGAACGGTCAAAATAATTATCAAAAAATTGAAAAGTGCCCACTTAAAATGATTTTATTTTGATTTACAGGAAAAAATATATATTTACTGCAGAATTAACCTGCAACTGATTTTTGACCATGATGCTTTGCAGATCTACAGCAACATGCTGTATATAGGTTCTACAGTAAACATTTGTTCAGTATACAATAACAATGCTGTGAAAATTACAGACATTCTGTTACATGTAGGTTTAGGCTATGTATGATTAAAATTAGGGTTACAGTTAGTCTGGACAAGGTTAGGGTTAGTCTGGTTAATGTTTGGATTAGTCTTGTTAACATTTGGAATAGTCTGGTTAGGGTTAAGGTTATGGATAAGGTTTAGTGTAAATCAGATTACATTTAGAGGTGAGTTTAACGTTAGATTTAGTTGGGTTAAGGTTGAAGATTAGACGTTAAGGTTAGGGTTAGGACAATAGTGCTTTCTTTTGTGCCTGAAAATAGAGTTTTGTAATACAATACAGACTGTACAAAGCACTCTGAGGAACCACAGTGGTGCTTGAATGTCTGAAAACAATTTAGAAGTTTGAATATTTCTGCATAAATTTGATCTAAAACTTGATCAGAATGTCACAAGTCCTAAATATAGATAAAGAGATCCAAAACAAACAAATTAGGCAAGAAGTTTGACTTGGTCAGTACGGTAATTAATTGAGGAAAATGATCCAATATTACATCTGTGAGAGAGAAATGTGTGTGAACTTTGGCAGAAATGTTTTGTCAAAGTGTTGTCACTCAGTGGGACAAAAATCAGGTGTGAGTGGGTGCCATGTTTTATTTAAAGAACAGAGACCTATTAAATTCAGATCTTCACAACACATTTTTGAAAGTGTGTCATGAAACAAAGGAGATTTCAGAGGACCTCAGAAGATGAGTTGATGCTTATCAGACTGGAGAAGTTTACAAAACCATCTCTAAAGGGTTTAAACTTCAACAATCTACACTCAGATTGTGTGCAAATTGAGGAAATTTAAGACCATTATTACCCTTACCATTACTGACCAACAAAGACACACCAAGAGCAAAGTGTGTAACAGTGCACAAGGTCACAAAGGAACCCAAGGTAACTTCATGAGTCCACCATCAGGAGAACACTGAACAACAATGGTGCTCATGGCAGGTTTGTAAGGAGAAGCCGCTGCTCATCTGCAGTTGACTAAAGATCACACTGACAAACCATAAAGTTACTGGAACAATGTTTTGTGGATGGATAAGACCAAAACAGACCAAAAATCATTGGGTTATGTATGGAGAAAGAAAAACACTGCATTCAAGCATAAACACCTCATCCCATCTGTGAAACACATTGGGCCTAGTGTCATGGTTTGGCCTGTTTTGCTGCATCTGGGCCAGGACGGCTTGACATCACTGATAGAACAATGTATTCTAAATTATACCAGCAAATTCTAAAGGAAAATGTCAGGACATCTGTCCATGAGCTGATGGTGGGTCAAGTCCCTAAGCACACAAGTTCTTCCTAAGAATAGTTAAAGAAGAATAAAGTTGATATTTTGGAATGACCAAGTCAAAGTCCTGACCATAATCCAACAGAAATGTTGTGGAAGCACCTGAAACAAGCAGTTCATGGATTCCTTCAAGCTGATGTGCAGGACTGGTCAACAGTTACCGAAAATGTTTAGTTATTACTAGGGATGAGCGAGTACACCATCTGTATCTGTATCTGTTCAACCATCTAAATTATCTGTATCTATACGTGGAGTGGGCGGGGCCTAAACCGGAATTAGGCGTGGTTTAATCGGAAGTGGGTGGGGCTTAAATCAGTATATTATTTTAAGTCTGAAATTGATATGAATTGATCAGAAGTTGCTATATGTATTGTTTATTTGAAAACTATTTACAGAACAGCCTCAAATTTGATATTCAAATCAATGTTTTTGATCACAAAAGAGAGAGAACTATTTACAGAACTTTTTTTTTAATAAATTCAGAACAATTAATATTTTTAAGTGCATGAATGAATACAACTCATGCAGTAGACAATTATGAACTACTAAGTATGCATGAGCAAGAGTTGTCATACTCAACAGAATTTATTTATTTTTATTTTATGATCAAATTTATTTTTCTTTCATTTATTTATTTATTTTTACTACATAACGTTTTTGGCATTTTTTTCCCATGCAAAGTTAAACAATGTTGATTAAGTAAGTGTGTGTGTGTGTGTGTGTGTGTGTGTGTGTGTGTGTGTGTGTGTGTGTGTGTGTGTGTGTGTGTGTGTGTGTGTGAGACTGAGTTTCTGTGTAGAAAGGGGCAGGCCAATCACAGATTGTGAAGACAGTCCATTACCCAATGAGGATTTTCCTTCAGCACGAGCACGGATATTGACGAGTTTTTCTTTAATGATCAAACTCGTTACAAATGATTTATCCGTACCGATACTTGTCTGAAACGAGTATTCGGCTCAACCTAGTTATTACAGTTGTGCTGTACAAAGGATTCACACCAGATACTTAAAGCAAAGGTTCACATACGTTTGTCAGACATGTGATATTGGATCATTTTTCTCAATAAATAAATGACCAAGTCTAATATCATTTATTTGATTTGGTTCTCTTTATCTATTTGCACTGAACACAGGCTGAATATGTAACACCATTACCCAACCCTGGTGGTCACTAATGCTGAAAGGAATAGAGGGCTCAGGTCATTGCAACTGATGAGCTACAGTCTGTAATTGTACACGTATAAAGTGCAGCTATAAGATCATAAAGTGGACAGTGAGAGGACATACAGAGTTTGGGCTTTTAATACAGTGAACAGGAGTCTATACTACACTAAAACAAATATTCAATTAAATCAGATTTTACAGTGATTAGCACATCCTATCATACTGAAATTGTCTCTTTACACAAAGAATTGATCACTTCTCTCCCACCACACTGCTCTGCCAAACCAAATCTGTCTCTGCTGTTAAATCACGGCAGCCTAATGCGGCACATGTTTAGATTTTCTCATTCCTCACGACGCTCGCCTCGACACCTCCACGTCTGGATAAACAAAAGGCAGATTTGATCCGTGCGCCTCGCTGCTCCTCAATCTCATGATCTGGTTATTCTAGCTGGTTATTGGAGATTGTTTGCTGTCGAAGAGGCAATGGGATATAGAAGAGTGGCTTCAGTATTCAGCCTCAGATTGGCTGTGCCTCAGTAATAAATCAGTCGGTTGGTTCGGAGAGGCTTTGAAGCGGCGGCGATGGCAAGAAACCTAGCAAGCACCGTCCTCGACGTGCAGCTGGCCTCTGTTGTTCTTAGCAGCGGTAATAACACAGTGTCGGCCCAGCAAAGCTCTCAGCCGCGCCACTGATAACACGGTCCGACGTCCGAGGCGCAGAGGCCCCTGCCGATCACATTCATTTGCTTTTCTCTGGAGGATCAACTCAGGTGATGAAGCCGCGATGAGATGATTGTGTCTGTGTGTCTGTTTGTCTTCTATTTTTCCAGGATTTTGATGACAGCTCAAGCAGATGGGCACGGGAAGATGTAAAGCTTTGAATATCCATCAGGGAAGCTCGTTCATTCAAAGCAGCTACACTGTGTAGCAGGAACACTCACAGGGGTAGAAAAATATAAGTGGTGAACTGTGTATTAGAGCTAGAGCTTCAGTTTCAGCTGTAAATGTCAAAAACGTAGAGTATTCCATATACACTGTCAAAAATATTTATTCACTCAACTAAGTCAAGTCATCTTTTTGCACTGACTCCGCTGTGGAGCAGTGGGACTGTATTCTCTGCTCCATTCAATACTTTTGGGATGAATTGGTGGAGTTGGGGATGAGGTGGTGGTGGTATTCATCCATATTGACCATGTTTTGTGGCAGAATGCAGTCAAATTCTCTATTTTAATAGTCTTGAATTTAGAAGAAACAATGAATGAGATGAACCCATTTGTGCAGTGAAACACACACACACACACTAGTGAACACACTAGGCTGTGAGAATTTGTGCCCGAAGTGGTGGGCAGCCCTTATCCACCGGCGCCCGGGGAGCAGTTAGTGGGTTAGGTGCCTTGCTCAAGGACATTTCATTCAGTAATGTCCTGTCTAGGGATCAAGCTTGGACCCTTCTGGTTACAAGACCAGATCATTACCACTAGGTCATGGCTGCCCCCTACTAGGCAATGGCTGCCCCTTAAGATTTTGGAGATGCAGGGGATTGAACCCTGGACCTCATACATGCTTTACATATATGAGGTCCAGGGTTCAATCTCCTGCATCTCCAAGCAGGTCTCCAATAGCTTTATCCATATAGTGTGTCTCATTCAAAGCTTGTAAGAGACATTAACATTTGATTTGGTATACATTTTAAAAGTGTATCCTTTAGTAAATGCAGCCATGTACTGAGTACGGACAAAATTCTAGAGGTTCGTCTACTGCTCATGTTCTGTCTGTGGCATGTCTGATACATCTTAAGACTCATTTTTACCTCTGTATCTTGACCATGTCTGGGTGTCATTGGATGGAGTGACATAATGTGATTGCATACATGAGTGCCATGTTTTTCATATACACTCACTGGCCACTTCATTAGGTACACACACCTGGTATCTTCAGTCATTGTCCATTTTAGCTCCACGGACCATACAGGTGCACTTTGTAGCTCTACAATTACAGACTGTAGTCCATCTATTTCTCTGTATACGTCATTCAGCCTGTCGTCAATGGTCAGGATCAGCAAATGAGCACCTCAGAGAAGGTGGATCATTCTCAGTGATACTTATCTCAGTGGCTTTTTCCTTACAAGCCTCGATTTGTGCATTTGAGTTCCTTTGTGACCTCATAGACTATTCCACGTTCTGCTCTTGGTGTGATCTTTGAATTTCCTCCATTAGTACACAATCTGTCTGACTGTGGATTGGTGTCCAAACTCTTTAGAGATGGTTTTGTAATCCTTTCCAGCCTGATAAGCATCAACAACAACAGATTTTGCTAAATCCCTGTTTTTTTTTTGTTTTTTTTAATAAAACAGGGCACCCACTCACACCTGAGTTTAATCCCATTGATAGACAACACCTGACTGAAATTTCACCTTCAAATTATTTGTTAATCCTTAATAGTCTCTCAGTACTGGATCATTTTCCTCAATAAAACATATTTTTGTCTTGCTTGTTTGATTGTGTGACAGTCCAATTAAGTTCTAGCTTAAATCTTTGCAGAAATGATGACAATTCTAAAGGGTTAACAAATTTCAAGCACCACCGTATTTGAATGTATCATTTAAAGACACTAGAAGCATTTTCTAGAATTTAGTACAAAGCTCAACATAGTTTGTTCATCCCTAAAGGCAACAGTATTCATGATCTACTAGTTCAGACTCACTAAGTCCCATTTGTACAGTCTGATGTTGGTGCTGCAGAGACGAGTTCTTCCGTTTTGTATTTGGAGCGCTGAGAAACGAGGGCACTTAGGAACCGCCTTGCTGCCATCTGAGATACAAATTATTGAAGAACTAACACACATAATCCCTGTAGAGATCCAAACCAGATCAGAAAACTTTGTCCATGAAGTGTGTTAATGTCGGCAGGAGGATGTCTTCAGTTCCCTCCCCATTAAAGAAATACGCCAAAGTTTTTCAACATTATCTCCATTAGATACACATATAATGCAAGGTTGACTAGCATTCACAATCATTTCATCATCTTTTCCTGAGCTTAGAAAAGAACAGAAAAAACATGAACTTAAAACAAATATTATTAGTGCATCCCAACAATTACAATATGGACAAAAGGTGCATTTGGGTTCAGAATTTAATTTAAAAAAGTAAGCTGTGATACATTTTACATTCATCACACATAAAGTGACATATTCCAAAAGTTTTTTTTTCTATCACAGATGGGACTAGTTTTTAGTGATGTAGACAGATTTTTGGGGACCATAGGGAGAGTAAAAGTATCCAGAACTACTTTTTTTCTGTGCCTCTCAAGTTTTTGGAAGTCAATTCAAATTTAATGTTTGTACTCTACCTGCCAGCACTCTCAATTTTCCGTTGTTAGGGGTGGGCATTTGGATCTCAAGACTTGTATTTTTCTACATAAGCTTCAAATGTCTTTTAAAGTGAAAGTAAAGTTTTTGCACTACCACTTGCAGGGGCCACTCCCCACCTGAACTGATGTTCACCCCTGGAACACTCCACACCTATGCTGACATTCAGTATTGGGCCACTCCCTTCCCTGGACTGATGTTCACCACTCGTCACCTGGGCTGACATTTGACGCTGGGCCACTCAACACTCAGACTGATGTTCACTGTAGGGTCACTCCCCATTTAGGCTGATGTTTGCCGCAGGGTCACTCCCCACATGGACTGATATTCACCGCTTCGTCTCTCAGCCATTTAGACTGACATTCACTGCTGGGTCACTCCTCAGTCATACTGACATTCATTGCTAGGCCACTACAAACCCAGACTGATGTTCGCCCCTGGGCCACTCCCCATCTGGACAGACATTTGCCACTGGGCCACTCCCTACTTGAACTGAAGTTCACTGCTGGACCACTTCCCACCCAGACATTCTCAGCTGGGGCACTCTTCATTTTGACTGACGTTCACCATTGGGGGCTCTTTCCATTTGGACTGATGTTCACCACTGGGCCACTCCCCATTTGGACTGATGTTTGCTACTAGGTCACTTCCCATCTAGATTTACATTCATAGCTGTGTCACTCCCCACTCGGACTGATGTTTACCGCTGAGTCACTCCTCCTTCAGGCTGATGTTTATTACTGTGCCACTCCACACCTGGACTGATGTTCACTGCTGGGCCATTCCCTATCCATACTGACATTTGCTGCTGGGTTTCCTACTATTTCACAGTCTAATCTATGCAGATATACTTGATTAGTGCAAAGACTTTGGCTCTGAATTTTTCATGCAGGCCTATTCTGTAACAGATTTTAAAATTCTTCTCTTTTCCAAGTACAGTTAAATAACTTGAAGTTCCTGTATGTGATGTTGATGATACAACAGATATTGTTTAAAGTGTTAAATCCTGGAGTACTCCTTTAATGATGGATTGAGTTGAAAGCCTGAAAACTCTTGATGTGCAGAAGGTTTTTGGTGGTCTTTTTTCTCCATCTGCATTGTGTTCACGGGTCATTGGTTTGTCTCTAATTTCTAATTCTGATTGCAGGTACGCTTGCTCTTTTTGTCAATTAATCAGTGTTGTGTGTATGTGTGTGTACTGTCCCTGGTGGCCGAGAGTAGCTACTCCTCTCCTTCAACCTTCACGCTTCCTTTGTTCTTGCATTCTGATTTCTTCACGTGACAGCAGCATGAGATAGAGCACTCCTGAAGAAAGACGACGATTCCCAGTAGGAGAATGTCCGCTGCTTTTTGTCAGGGAGAATTGAGGAACGTTATCCTTTCTGAGCTCTCTTCCTCTCTCTCTCTCTCTTTCTCTCTCTCTATCTCTCTCTCTCCAGAGGCATTTCCCCCAGTAATGAAATGCAGGAGAGTCATGCTCAGCCATTACCAGTAACAGGCAGCTTCCCAGGTAACAGATGTCAGTGGAAAAGCGCAGCAGCCCTGAGCTTTGGGTTATTAGTTGTTTCTGTAGGGCCCGAGGGAAAAAAGACTTCGATTTTGGGGGAAACGAACATGAAGAGGTTGGTTGCGAGATCACAGATATAAAGCGAAGATAGAGACAGAAACTAACAGAGTTCTCTCTGCGGTCTGGCTTTGTTGCAGCTGCAGGATGACTGTTTGGGTGCTTTTATTGTAGACATTGTCTGGTCTGATTGGGTTGAAAAGTGAATAGAGACACAGAACTGCACTGTACCTTTGAAAACTGATTTTTTAAAATTCCCCTTTTATCCCAAATTATCAAGAAAGACACATTTGTTATCCCCAGTTTACTTAGTTTTGCTATCAGGCTATTGGAGGCTTATAGCTTACCAATTTGCATATGCTAAAGGCGAAGTTTCTTTTCACATTTGAGTCTTTCTAAACAGTCATTTATCAAAAAATAAGAATATAGTGAAAAGTTTGTTTTTGTTCATAATTTAAATCAAAAAGGTAAAGTGTCAATTTATATTCATTAGATTTGACCAGATTATTAGAATATTTCATTTGGAGTAAATGACAATAACCAGTATAAACACTGTGTATCTCTTAAAGCTACAATGTCCACATTCCTAATATCAACACTCCTGAACCAGAGACAACATCAGAAGGCTTACCTGCACTAAAGAGAACAAGACCTGGACTGTTTCTCAGTGCTCCAAAGTCCTCTTTTCAGATGTCAGTTTTGGATTTCATTTGGAAATCAGCTCCTAGAGTCTGGAGGAAGAGTGGAGCGACACATAATCCAAGGTGTCTGAAATGTATTCATAATGATAATTTTTATGGCTATAAACTTTAATTACTTGTTAGTTTCATAAGGTGATGCTTGAAAGTTTGTGAACGCTTCAAAAAATTCCATAACTTTTCTTGTTTCATCCTTCCATTATCCGCTTAATCCAGGTGGAAGTGAGCTTGCTACCCCTTTATCAAACCCCTTTGCTAAACCCAGGTCAGGGCACCAAACCCTGAGGAAACCCCCGCACACACAAGGAAAACATGGAAACTTCACCCAGATGGGGACTCATACCCAAGACCCTAATGCTAATAGGTGAACATGCTAACCACCAAGCCCCCCTTCTTGCTTCATTATCAATGAAATATTACCAGTAAGATCTGACTAGACAGAATGCTGATACACATCTTGAGGCTATTAGGAGTCTGATCATTAGGATTAGACTGTTTTAATATTCAGTCTTAATCCTGAATATTAGCTCTGCTTGTCTCTGATAAATATAATAAAGACATTAAGGATAGTTGAATATGCAGTGAACTCTGTTGTTGGTCTCTGGATGAATGTGTGACTGATTACTTTTATGGGTAACATAGTTATGATTGATCAGTTCACAAATCAGACTGTTTTCACCCACATCTTCAACTAACATCAATATACTTCTGTCATGAAGACTCAGAAACGGGAAATTTGAATGGCAAGAATTTTAATCACATAATTTAAATTTTGAGTTATTAATAAGGATAGAAAGTCTTTTTGGCATAAGCCCTATAAGCCATAAGGACCTATGGAGTAAAAAGAAGGCAGGGGGCGGAGCCAAGCCCTGGACATTAGGACTGGGACTGCCCTGGTGGTGGTGGTGGGGAGGAAGGGGGGGAGCATTGTAACATTAGCAACTGAAAGCGGCAGAGCAAGTTAGTTTTTTATATATATGCAGGTGGAGGTCTGTGATTGGTCAGTTTCATGAATGAATTAATGAATGGTGTAGCAATGAGTCTTTTTTAATTATTTTTCTTAAAGTAAAAGAGTTGTTATGATGACATAATGCTAAAATAATAAAAGTCCCATCAGCAACTAATGCTAACAGTGACAGATCCCAACATAACACAAATCTACTAAGTGGAATATTTTTATTTATATTTTTCATATCAGTATACTGGGGGTAAATTTTGAGCATCATTTTATCTGCATTCTGAGAGCTGCTCAAACTCACGAGTGCTGGACAGAGCAGAAATGTGGACTGGTGGGAACTGAATACCTTTATGCTGAGTGTGTCACAGTTAGATAAGATAATGCATTAAAAAACAAACTGGGATTTGCTGCCTAGGATACAGTTGACAGCTCCAAAGATGTGCTTTACCTCTCTCTCTCTCTCTCTCTTTCTCTCTCTCTCTCTCTCTCTCTCTCAAACAAACACACACACACACACAAACAAACAAAAACAACCATCACTAAATATTGTACACATGTATGTTTTGGCAAAGTGTCTCTAGGGGAATTTGTCTGCTTGACAGGTAGGATTTTGCTTTTGCATGTTTCAGAGGTCCTCATTAAACTAGCAGGAAAATAACATTTAGGTGACATGTATGAACTCTAAATCAGCCATAAAGCTGCTATGTAAAAAAAAAACTCAAAAAGCACTAGTGTGTGTTATCAACTTTAGCCTTGCAGCTCTAAACTAAAAAAAAGCAAAATTTGGACTCTGAACATGTTTTGGCTTATAGTTCTTGTATCATCAGTCCAAATCCACCGACGCTAAACAGGTCTGGGTATGTTTAGTACTTGGATGGGAGACCTCCAAAGAAAAGTTTGTGTGTCTACTGAAAATGTAAATGGAGATGTTATTCCTATTCCTTGTGGATCCCAATGCCCCAGTGGAGTAACAGACACTGTATATAAATGTCTCTGACTTTAAAATGAAACAAATATCAGGGGTCTTCCCCCTGCTCTATGGCTTTCTTCTACTGGTGACAGACTCCTCTCTCCTGTCTCTCTAATGCCAGGCATCAGCTACCATTGCTTGAAGCTGTGACTGGCATATTCTAGAAAAAGTTCAATCCTTTTTTGTGGCTTTTCACATTCTGGGGTGGGATCTTTTTCCTTGATTTACTAGTGTCTGTCATCAGCTGTTATTACCCTCAGGTGTGACTGGCTTATTTAAGGGCTCCACCAAAGTGTTTCGATAAAATCAAACATGTTTAATATTATTGCAAGTCGTAAGAGTTGAACCCTGGTTGACCCGAGCAAATACTGTTGGGAACCAATAGGAGAGCTACGGAAAGCCGCAAAGGCAAATGGTAAATACATGAATTTCTGGCGGGTAGAGCTCAGAAACTACGGTTCTACTGGACTGTAGAAAAAAAGGAGAACCTAGTGGAGCTGTGGATCGAGCAAGACTTTTACCATTTACTACACAACGGAGACGAAAAGAAAAAAAGTGGACAAATTGGTGAAGCCTTCGAAATCCCAGGTGTGTGTGCTATGCTAAAGCTAACTAGCTAACTAAACACTACTGAATGGGGCTATTTAATGATCATTTTAATCTTAAAAGTTATTGTTTTCCCCAACAGCTTGAAGAAAATGAGGAGCAGACACACAAGACCAGGAATGCATGGATGTGAATCCTATGTTGACAGTATTTTGAGCTCTGATAGCACTGTATCTGTAATGCACGTTACTATATTTAGATTTTGTACTACGTTGTCTTATTGTGCATTGAGTTATTTTTTGAAACAACAAAAGCTTTAATAAATACTCATTTTGCAATAATGATGCTCTTTATTGCATTAATTCTATGTAAAACGAAAGCAGATGGGAAATAATATCAAAAGAATCTAGTTGCAGTCTTTAAATTAGTGACCCTGCAAGATCCACAGTCTTTCCAAAATCTTAAGCCTGCGAATAGACTGTGATTAAAAAGTCTGTAGATGTGAGATGGTGTCAGACTTTAGTCTGTTAAAAATCTTTTCAGAATCTTTTCAAAGTCATTAGGTGTATGGGAGGCTTAACTGGTGGTTCTAAGACTTTTAGTCTGCTTCTAATCCTGGCAGGGTTGTGTCTCTCCAGTTACAGATTTGTTATGGTCACTCTTCACTTCCCACCACCCTCAAGCTACATGATTTGTTGAGTTTTTCTTTGTGTTCCTTTGTTGTTTTTTACTACTTTGCTGCCCTTCTATCTGCATTTGAGATCCAAATTGGTGCCCTTAAGCTAGAATATGGCAGCAATCCAGGGAGTCTCCCAATCTCCTTCTACATCTAGATTGTTGGCTGCCACATTACCAGGCTCTCCGGTCATTTTTTCTGAAAGCGTAGTGCTGTTACTCCAATGTTTTAGCTAAATGTCCTACTCCTAATTGTCTTCATCTTCATTTTTATGAGCTCGCTTAGTCTGTCCTCTGTCTATTAGCAATTGTGTGCTGAGAGTTCTGGTGCGAACCAGCTGCAGGTGGATGCTGACCACTGATGGTGGTTGAGGTGAGTCCCTAATGTCTGTCCCAAATGTCTAAAAAAGCTCAAAATGTAGCTGTAAGGTAGGAGGTAAGTGTAAATATGATTTTTGAAGGAACCATTTCTTTAACTTTGGCTGGAGTGCATTTCAAGGAAAATCACCATGAGGTCTGGGCAGAGATTCAGTGACTGGTCAAGCACACAACACACACACACACACACACACACACACAGATGTCTGCCAGGTGCAGCACATGCCAAATATGTCAAAACGAAGTCCATTGCATGGCCCAATTATGAATATGTATGTCCTGTAGAGTCTTCGTTACCTTCTGTGTTCACATATGACAAATAGCGGCCCGGTCATCACAGTGCTGTCCATTAGTAATTGGCCACTGACACAAGCTTCATCGTTTTGACTCCAGCATGTTCAGATTGAAATGAAACACAATAATGAAATTAAAGCACAAAACATCAGTCATAATTTCACAGTATTACTGTTTACAAAATTACCAGCAATCTTCATTAAGATGAGCAGAAAGGCTGTGCTGCTTGGTTTTGCATTGAAATGTAATCATAACATGAATATTAGGCTTACATAATTAATAATTCACAGTGATTAGCACTCTGGCATGACTTCAACAGTGTTGGATGAGGTGAAAGGATAATCTGAGATCATTCCTCTACACACAGTCACTCCTGATGATTTACAAGCTTTGTCTTCACATCAGGTCTTCTTATGTATTTCAGCCCAAATGGACATCAGGACAGGAAACTAGAGCAACAACTGGTCACTTAAGCATTTTTGTGAGGATTTAGAGGTTTGCTTGGGAAGAGAGGCTACAGCCTCGGTTAGCCTGAGGGAGTGGGTGGGTGTCACCCTCAGAGAACAACATTCCTGGATGAAAAGTTCCTCCTTGTTGAACAAAGGTTGTTCCAGAGCAGAGGTGTCCCTCCTTCCAGAACCAAAGTTGTTCCAGAGTGGAGAGTGGTTCCTCATGGTGAACAAAGGTTGTTCCAGGGTGGAGGAGTTTCTTCTTAGAGAATAATATTATAATATATAATACCAGGGTGAGGACAGGTTTGTCTATGACAAACAAAGGCCATTCTGGGTTTGGGGGGTTCACGCAGGTGAACCCTTACATTTCTGGGGTGCGGCATTACTCTTTGGAGAACAAACATCATTCTGGGGTGAGCAGGTTTTTCAGTGCAGAACAAATACTGTTCTGGAGTGGTGACCCATCGTCATGATAAATAAAATGTAGTTTTTTAATCTTCGAGGCTAGATTCAATCAACAATCAATCAATGTTAAGGCTAATGATGCTAACAAATACCAGAGCTCAATAATCACCTAACTAGCCCAGTTGTATCCACCAAAATACCTCAACAAAACCTCTCAACCCACTCAAACCTCATTCAGTTCTTAATTAAGGTAATAAAGACCCAACATACACCTTAAAAAAAGTTTTAAGAGGTGGTCTGAGATGGATTTTAGCCAGATTTTATGGTAGTGTAAATGCATCATCAAATGCAACTCATCAAATACAATCAAATCCCAAAAAAATACAACCAAAGCCCCACCCAACACAGGGTAAAACTCTGACCAATACAACCAAAACCCCACCAAATACAGCAAAAAACCTCATCAAATACAACCAAATCCCAAACAAATACAACCAAAGCCCCACCCAACACAGGCTAAATCTCTGACCAATACAACCAAAACCCCACCAAATACAGCAAAAAACCTCATCAAATACAACCAAAACCCAAACAAATACAACCAAAGCCCCACTCAACACAGACTAAACCTCTGACCAATACAACCAAAACCCCACCAAATACAGCAAATACCTCACTGAATACAACCAAAACCCAAACAAATACAACCAAAGCCCCACTCAAAACAGGCTAAATCTCTGACCAATACAACCAAAACCCCACCAAATACAGCAAAAACCTCACTGAATACAACCAAAACCCAAACAAATACAACCAAAGCCCCACCCAACACAGGCTAAATCTCTGACCAATACAACCAAAATCCCATCAAATACAGCAAAAAACCTCATCAAATACAATCAAATCCCAAAAAAATACAACCAAAGCCCCACCCAACACAGGGTAAAACTCTGACCAATACAACCAAAATCCCACCAAATACAGCAAAAAACCTCATCAAATACAACCAAAACCCAAACAAATACAACCAAAGCCCCACTCAACACAGGCTAAATCTCTGACCAATACAACCAAAACCCCACCAAATACAGCAAAAACCTCACTGAATACAACCAAAACCCAAACAAATACAACCAAAGCCCCACTCAACACAGACTAAATCTCTGACCAATACAACCAAAACCCCACCAAATACAGCAAAAAACCTCATCAAATACAACCAAAACCCAATCCAGTACAACCAAAACCCAAACAAATACAACCAAAGCCCCACCCAACACAGGCTAAATCTCTGACCAATACAACCAAAATCCCATCAAATACAGCAAAAAACCTCATCAAATATGACCAAAACCCAAACAAATACAACCAAAACCTAAACAAATACAATCAAAGCCCCACCCAACACAGTCTAAAACTCTGACCAATACAACCAAAACCTAAACAAATACAACCAAAACCTAAACAAATACAACCAAAGCCCCACCCAACACAGGCTAAAACTCTGACCAATACAACCAAAACCCCACCAAATACAGCAAAAAACCTCATCAAATACAACCAAAACCCAATCCAATACAACCAAAACCCAAACAAATACAACCAAAGCCCCACTCAACACAGGCTAAATCTCTGACCAATACAACCAAAATCCCACCAAATACAGCAAAAAACCTAATCAAATATGACCAAAACCCAATCCAGTACAACCAAAACCCAAACAAATACAACCAAAGCCCCACTCAACACAGACTAAATCTCTGACCAATACAACCAAAACCGCTATACAGTATGTCAGAACACACATGATCCATGACCTCGTTATTGGACCTTAAGGAGTCTGTTAGATGACAAACAGGTTGTTCATGTATAAATGTGTCTGTAAAGCTCAAAAACCGATCAATCCTTTAATGACTCTTTTTCCCTTTAAACAGAGCTTTGAAGAGTGCAGTTTTCTGTCCCTTTGGCCACTGTGAGAAGACACATGGGCAACACATGCGTGACATGACTCACAAAGACAACCGTGGGCGAAATGAATGAGAAGTAAATCTGTCTATCAATAAGCAGCTTGGGCTGGAGCCAGGAGGCCACGGCACCGCGTCCGCTTCTGTCTATGAAGTTTCATTTGGGTCTCGTTAAAGACAGCGCGACACACACAGAGAAAATCGTCTGGATCCCGAGTCGCCCTGATTTCTGATGAACAGGACATGTATTTATTTCTTTATTTATTTTCGGTGCCTATTTGAGCCCTGTGATTGGATGAGGCATCAGATTTTAATCTTTTTTTCGGTGAGTGTGCAGCCATGGCTTGGTGATGAAAGCAGCTTAGCTACTTCTCTCTGTCAGCTCACCGGCTGATCTCAGCGACTGAGCCAGAGCGGAGAAGATAGCAAAGAGGGCCTGTACCAAACTCCCAAACCAGCACGAGATCAGGATACAACTGGATCACATGATCAATCCTGCTTAGCTGTATTTACTGATTTATATTATTCTATTTTCTTATTCTTATTGTTTCTCAGTGTGTCTCATCCTATAGTTTTTGAGATATTGACACTGCTTCAACTCCAGACTATTTGGTTTGATTGTGTGATGCGTGTTTGTATACAGGTTTTTGGTCAGACACACCCTTCCAATGTAACAATAATACAAATACACTAACTCTTAACCAACCATGTAGGGATCAACCACCTGAGCAACACCTGAGACACCATAGCAACCACATATCATAGCAACTGCCTAGCAACACTCCAGCAGCCAGTACACAACATCATGTTAACCACTTCAGACACCATAGCAATCACGTATGAGCAGCCTCAGCAACTACGTCACAACTATAGAGTGTATATGAAAACTGGACCATCCACAAACCCACCCACCCACCCTTCCTATTGATTTGCCATTTTATGTGCC
The DNA here is from genome assembly GCA_036984385.1 of Crenuchus spilurus. Taxonomy (NCBI): domain Eukaryota; kingdom Metazoa; phylum Chordata; class Actinopteri; order Characiformes; family Crenuchidae; genus Crenuchus; species Crenuchus spilurus. Next base: position 2,626 of record BRDA01074455.1, on the reverse strand, counting down.
AAATAGAAAAATGAATACTCTTATGTGACAAATCCTTCCTTCTTACCTTCCTTCCATCCTTCCTTCCTTCCACTGTAACAGATGACACTTTTACATAAGATCACAAATGGGATAATAAAACACAGCATCAAAAATGAGTAAAAGTTCATTCAAAGGCTGTTTGCTCTAGCTAATGTTTAAATCATCAAGTATTTGAGTCACTCAAGCCATCTGACCACTGTTGGCCAATAGGAGACAGACCAATGGACATTGGCCCCTCTGGTCCAGTCATTAATCCACCCCTACAGACACAATTCAACTTAATACTCAATAGCAAAAAATTTACTACAAAAGCCCATTGATCCAAAATTTTCTCATGCTTACAGACAAAGTAACATTAATGTTAGCATAACTCTTTTTTATATTCTGAGTGTTCCTGTAGAAAACAGCTTTGTGGTGGATTTCAAATGAAAGGCTTCAGGAGAGACCGAATCCAGCAGATTATTAAATATATGGGGAACAATGTATTGCTGCGTTCAAAAGGAATGCAGGCAGCAGAAAAGACGTTAACCACAAGGTTGCAGTTACTTTGATTTCAGATCATGCCAAGCTGTCAGAAAAAAGGGAAATAAACCATTCAAGGCAAGAAAACAAGGAAGGTCAGGAAACATCTAAAGGAGAAATACAAAAAGTTTCAAAGTGTGCTGCTGAAGGATTGTCATCAAGGAATCAATTCTTTGCCATCTCGCACTGAATGTAAAACATACAGGTGCACTTCACCTTAATCATTAATAAATAAAAACAATGAGAATAATTGAATTGATGGATTGTCTTATGTTGAAACAAAAGCATAACATCTAATGTTCAATGTCATTTAAAGAATGTTTTTTCTAAGAGCGTCATTTGGAGAGATTGCTTAACATTCTGGACTGATGGTGTCTGTTTTGAGAGAGCGAGCAAGCGAGAGGGGAAGTTGATTATTTCCCCCTTCCCCTGTAGAGTGGGAAGACCTTGAGACTTGGGGACTTTATTTATTTGGAAGCTGAGATATTGAGCTGGACTTGAATTAAAATGAAACTGCTGGCTGACCTAATTCTGTGCTCTTCAAACAGTGGCTCTAAGTTACTCAATCTCTCTCTCTCTCTCTCTCTCTCTCTCTGTCTCTCTCTCTCTCTCTCTCTCTCTCTCTCTCTCTCTCTCTCTCTCTCTCTCTCTCTCTCTCTCTGTCTCTTTCTGTCTCCCCCCCCTCTGTCTCTCTGCCCCCCCCCTCTGTCTCTCTGTCTCCCCCCCTCTCTGTTCTCTCTCTCTCTCTCTGTCTCTCTCTGTCTCCCCCCCCTCTGTTCTCTCTCTCTCTGTCTCTCTCTGTCTCCCCCTCTCTCTCTATCGCTCTATCCATCTGTCTCTCTCCATCTTCACTTCTTCCATTTGAAATTAACAATTAATTACCAACACCCCGTTTACACCTGTTCATCTCTTGAGATTCAGGATTGAGTTTATCCAAATTAACAAACAAGTGTAAACACACCCATGATGCATTTAGAACAGATTTTAAGAAGTGGTCTAAGAGTAATTTTAGCCAGATGTTATGCCTGTGTACATCTGTCTCTCCAAGCTACATTCAACAACCAAAACTACCCGCTACAGCCAAAACCCCTCCCAAATATAGTCCAACCCAACTCAGAACAACCAAAACCCAACCCAGTTAAACCAAAACCCCAACTCAATACATCCAAAACTCAACACAACTAAAACTCAACAAAAAACTATCCCAGTACAATCAGAACCCTTCGCAGTACACTCAAAACCCTACCCAATGCCAACAAAACCCAATACCACCAAAACCACTCCTAATACAGCAACAATCACTCCTAGTAGTCACAACCCAACCCAGTACAACAAAAACCTAACCCACTACAACCATAAGCCAACCCAATTAAACCAACCCCACTCCTAATACAGCCACAACCACTCCTAGCATAATCAAAACCCACACCAGTACAGCCTAACTCCAGCCTATTCAATACACCACAATGAAACTGATCCATGACCACAAGAGGCAAATCACGGAGGACACAAATTTAGCCTCTGCACTAAAATCAATGCTTATTATGCTCTAACCAGTGACCTTTCAGTCACAAAGTCTTAACCATAAGCCTGCGACTTCGCCAAGTACATGTGTTTAAAATCTTATCAAGACAAAATCAACATACTAGTGTAATAAATGACCAGGTGTACACAGGGTCACAGGACAGTTATGTGCACAGTTACAGGACTGAATTCAGATACGATTCCTTTGAATTTATGACAGCCATGATCAAAAACTCTGCTTGGCGATGACGATCAGATTTTGTGTGGCTTCCAGACATTTTATCTTCTTATCAAGAGGCTGAATGTGGGCCAGGAAACCTTGATACATGATGGGTGCATGGACCCATATGGTTTCTCTATCAGTATAAAGCAGCTGGAAGCAGTATTCATCAAAACAAGCAATGGTTTCCCATCTTCAGTGTCTTCGTCCATATTGCAAACATCATTTCATGCATTTTTTTTATATGAAAACTGTAAGAATGTTGGCCACAATGTCCTATAAGTGTCAATATTGTATCACAGTGCAGTCATTTATTCTGTATCAGTGATGAAACACCGT
>BRDA01074452.1:0-16659 GCA_036984385.1 Crenuchus spilurus | reverse complement strand
GCCCCGGATAAAGCGGTTGATAATGGATGGATGGATGGATGGATAATAGTAAAATAGAACCATATTTTAACAACATGCATAAAGAACATAATTTAACATTTGCACCATTTTCAGGTGTATCTTAGCAAAGCAGACAATGCTTTTCATTTTTTGTGACTCACACAACTGGCTCTTATGGACCCCAAAATAGCTTTTTTATATATTTGTTTATTTAATTTTTGCTGCTTAGCTTAATCTGTTAATAAAATAATGTCAATTCATTAGTGATGTGTGGTGAGGTTTACAACTGGTGAGGCAACCAACACAACACTGACTTTTAGAAGGCCAATTTGTAACCATTGCTTGGGACACAATATATTAATTTACTACTATGACTGTTACACTGAAAAAAAAACCCACTGCATTTATGTAATTTATATGTGTATATCAATAAATAATATATTAGATTTTTTTATTTTGTGAAGACAATAATTTCAACTTAATAAGCACATGTATGCACAGTATTGAACTAAGGACACTGGCTCTAATTTATGTGATGCAATTACGCTTTCAAAAGAAAATTTAAACATTCATGAATTCTTGTTTGTATATACACGCATGTGCCAAGTGTTGCATTTTTCAAAGGATTTTTCAGCGGCCTCTTTTTTTTTTCAGACAGAACTGCACGTGAACGTCAAGTTAAGACCAACTTGGCGAGTTACGAGAGGGTCAGACCACTCAAATAAGTTTAAGCACGATGTGGGTTACAAAGGCTTTTGGGAAACACTTGTAAATTTAAGAATGTTTGTAAGTACGAGGTTACGAAGTACTTAGCATTAAGAACGTGTTGGGAAATGCACCCCTGATCATTAACTTCAAAAAAGCTGTCTTTAGGAGTTGTTTTGTTCACGAACGACCCATCACTACCACACACACTCTCTGTGCTGGAACATGACAGACAGGCTGAGGGAGACCAGCAGAGTGTCCTTTCCATTCATACATATCGCTCTGTCTCAGTCCTACCTTAAGCATTTCTCCCCCTTTGACAGAAATACTGAGCAAAGTGTATCCCGTTCAATACGGAACATGACTTTTAATTTACAAATAAGAAATGATTCCGTATTTTATGGGATATTTGGCAACCCTAATACATACATTGTGAGGTATTGGTTGTTTGCATTATGATGGCTAAATAATGCTAATACTAACCCTAACTTCGATAAAAAGGAAGATTAATAAACATCCAAATGTGCTCACAACACCAAAAGGTTTATGTTTTTCATTATTCTGGAAACATTTGGTTCTAATAGAGTTTACATGGCACACACACGTTGTAGGTATTATCAATCAGTCTGCATTCCTGTAGCTAAATTCTAACCATGCTAATGCTAATCCTTAATTATGAATGAAACTAATATAAAAACAACCAAATATTAACACATCAAAGTGTTTAGGTATTTTACCATGCTGGTACATTTGGTAACCATAAAGAGATAAATACATACCACTCTCCAAACACACACATATATTGAAGTATGTATTACTGTAGCTAAATAATGCTAATGCTAATCCTACTGTTAATAAATGAGAATGGCTTTTTAAAATGTGCCCACAAGACCAAAATGTTAATGCTGTCTCTCATCCTGGGGACATTTGGTTTTCATAAGAAGTGAAATACATGACTACACACACACACACACCATTCTGGAAAGTCATCTCTATAATTTCAGTGTGGTGCAGACACTGCAGGAAAGCTCCTGCTGCTAAATCTCACTACCCACGATGGGTAAAAACAAACATTTGAATAAGGAGAGAGAAGAGAGAGAGAGAGAGAGAAATAGAGAGAGACAGAGATAGAGAGACAGTCAAGTCGCTTCTCGTTTCCTCGCCTCTGACGAATCTCATTTGCATACATGAAAACAGGACAATGGCCGTGGCAGTGCGCTCGTGCATCAATCACTGTGGCAGCTTTTGTCCCGCCTTTTGTCATCCAGCTGTCAGCGCGAGCAGCCAGTCGATGCATGCCACATTTGCATACGGCCATCACCATTGGCGGACTGAGGGCGGTTTCTAAAGAACTGCACGCAAGCGGGGGTGTACAGCTCATAAGCTGTTTTACCAAATGGCCTAATTCATTATAGAAACTGAAGGCTAAAGTTGACATGAAAAGGCTAATGGAGCCTCAGTGACACCCTGTGACATGACTTTTAAAGCAGACACACCGGCACAGGAAGTGAGGGCACTCAAAAGGGAAGATCCTGAGCTCTTTCACTCTCACTCTGTCACTCTCTTGCTTCGTTTCTCAACATTTTGCATTTTCTGATAAGGTTGGGTGAGATCACTGATTTACTTCTCAGACCAACTGAGTAACCAAATCATAGACGTAATTTGAGGGGGTGAACAGGGAGGACATGCTCATGGCACTTTTTCAAGAGGCAATTTTGGTCCCCTGCAGTTTTAAGCATCCAAAACCTATGTTAAGCTATATTAAATGGAAACGAGTCAAGCACTAGGACCAAGTGGAAAACAGCCACTCAAGCTGAAGCCTGTTTCCATTTAGACCAACCACAAGCTCATTGATTGGCTCTGCTGTTTCTTGCTAATGTGTGATTGGTCATCCCTGCTGTCACTCCATCTGGTTGTAAACAGTGTCTGGAGTTGCAAACCAGTTGTTTTCTTGCAACTTAGTTGGACAGGAGTCTGTGTTCACCTTCCACTGTAAGTTTTTAACATTTTGGGTGTTTGTTTTGCCTGGGTCACTTCAGTTAAATGGATTTTAATGTCAGAGGTTTAATTTACATTAACATTTGAAACTGTGTTTGTGTGTGTGCGTGCATGCACAGACGTAATTTTGGGAGAAGACATGTCCCCTGCACTTTTTCAAAGCCCCCACCACCGCACTCAAGCCAGTTGTGTCCCCCACCTCAAAAATGTAGTCAATGCGCCAATGCCAATATTCAGATATCCATACTGACATTAGAAGTGTTCTTGTGCAAATCAAATGAGTGATTTCTCAAACTCAAAAAACACAGAACTCAGTATTAAAAAGTATTTCCCACATAACAGCCAATGCTACAGCTCATGTGGTGGTGATTCACACAGACAGCACTTGAGCAAGCAAATCCTACAGGAATCCTTTTTTCTAAATGAATAAGTAGTCAAATTATTTACTTTTCTAAATACAAAGCTAATTCTTCAAAGAGCATGATATATTTGTTTACCTTCTGCAGCATTCTGATGTGTTAAAAACAAAATCTTCTTGGTTTTTTGTCATTTTTTTGATGCAGTATGCAAACAAGTTTTAAAACATACCCCCCACCCCCGCACATACACACAGTCTGTATAGTCAGTGCACAAAAAAACCTACAAAAACAGCTCATTTAGAATTCACTGTTGTTCTGAATTCACAGAATTCAAAATACATGTACATGACCTTACATATACCTGCTTATTTGCATACAGCATTTTAGCCCCACCCACAGTGTTTCAGGATGGACAGCTTTTTGAATGATGCACAAAACCACTCAGCCAATCAATGTGAGTGTGGGTTAAAGGCACAGTAACAAAAATTGTTTTGTTTACCTCCAAGGGAAAAATTCATGAGTCATGAATTGTTAGTTGTCTTTTTTTTATTGTGTATTTATATAAAAAGCAGGCTGATTATATAAATTGTGTGCTGTGACAGTGGCACCTTCAGCCTGTGTGAACACTAGAACCTGTTAACACAGGTGCTAAAATGTAAAAATATGATATTCCACAACTCCCACAAAACGCTGAGCTAGAATGTGTGAAACAAAACCTAAGCTTGCATGACTATTCATTCTCCTAATACTGTAAATGTGTTCTTCTCAAGAAATTATAGGTTTTAATCCATTCAAACCACCTAATATTAGGGCTGTCACTATATAACTGGATAATGCCTATGTAAATGTTACTATTCTGGTAAAAGACACATGGGATTCATATTTCAGCACTGTGTCTTCATTTAGATATTTCTACAATGTTTGGTTATATTTTTATATCTAGAGCAGCTGCCCTTGAAAGTTTCATGATAAGTGAGGCAAACAAAATGATGCAATAAAACCACTGACTTAAATACAGATAAGATGTTTTGCTTTCTCTCATTCTAGCAGTTCAGATTTATTTATGTATTTTTTTTATATAAATTTTACCCCCAATTTTTTTTCACAATGTAATTTAGTGGCCAATTAACCCTTTTATCAACTCTCCCTATCACTATCACTTGCAATGCCCCTGACTCTCTTGGGAGGGGGCAGACAAGCACAGGCCTCCCCTGACATCAAGCCTCTTTTTTTCCCAAACTGCTAGCGATACATAGCCTCCGGGTACCTAGTGCGCTCTGAAGAAAGCGCAATGCCCAGTTCTGATGGATCGCCTAGCAGACACCCATGTCAGTCAACATTGTTGGTAATGCTAGGGAGAGTACACCATCTTGCCCACCTGAAGAGAGAGCATGGTCAATTCTGCTCTCTCGGGGCCCTGGCTTGAGGCACCATAAAAACAGCATGATCAGGATTCGAACTCGGGATCCTCGGATCATAGTGACATTCTATGTGACATTCTTAATCCGAAGAGCCACTCAGGTCCTCAAGTTTTTTTTTTTATTAAGGTTCGGATTTAAAACAGAAACATTTGGGCACACTATATGCCCTCCTGTGCTCAATAATAACAGAGTTGAGTGGCTTATTTTCTAACATTTGTAGCATTTTTGGTATCTGCAGGTCCTGCCCTTGCAAACCTGACATTGTCTACTTTATTTAAATGTTGCTACTATGTTGGCAAAGTAACATTGAATTTAGTATAAAATGTACCTTCTGAGAAAAAGTTCAGCTCATTCCTTTTTGTGCCGACACTCTGTTACACATCACTTTTACTGTCTTTTATAATGTTGCCAGTAGGTTGTCAGAATGTCCTTGAATGTTTGCAGGGATCATTGCCACAATGTTGAGGAATTATATTTCACTGCTTTGGCCACCAAAGCAGTACTATATCACAACATAATTGTGTTTACAGGGGCATTTTAGGTTATTAGGTGTAGGTTGGCATATTTTTCTTTTAAGCCAAGCAAAACCTTCATTTTTTAGAGACTGATGAGTGATGATCTGAAGAACCTGTGTGAGTTTGACTTTTCTTTCACCAACATGTCTTTTTCAAGTAAGTACTGTATACATCGGTAACACAGATGAACTTTTGTACAGCTGAGTGAACTGCTTGTCCTTTCAGCTTTAATGTTCTCACTTTTAACATCCTCTTATCAGCAATAAAGGGATTTCAGAGTCAAGGTCTGTCTTTATTTCTCTATATTTTAGTCAAGAGAGACGGAAGCCACACTGTAAACAGGTTTCAGCCATCACTCAGAGTCCACACACAAATATGTACTGTATGACAACATGTGATCATTAATGCATCCATCAGGCAGTGAATCAGCAGAATGGAAGCAGAGATGGAATGTATGTCCAGGAAGAAAGGAGCCCACACCACTAAAAGGTGCTTATAAAGTTTAGCTTCCGTTTCCTGTAGGAATTAAGACTAGCCTGGGGAGCCAGCTGCATGGAAACAACTCTCAGATTCTCAGCAATAAAAATACAAGTTGACAAAACAGAAGCATTACAGTATATCTAGAGCTTATTGTGAGCACTTTCTCGTACAGCCATGAAAAATTGTGCTTTACAGGGACTGGCTCATATTTATCAAACTGATAGAAATGCTGATCTAGAATCAGTGAGTCATTAATAGGCAAGACTTACAGAATTTTATGAAATTAGATTTAATTATATAAAAAACGAGCTGTTAAATGATTCATATACTCTTGAATCTTTGTGAAGTCAAGAGTAAAATGACTTGTTTTTGTCCCTAAAATTCAATATGACCAATAGAAAAATCAATAATAAGAACCACGACAAACAGTATTCAGTAAGACAGGAAGCCTCATCTTTGTTATAGAGTGATATAAAACACAGAATCATAACATCCCTCTTTTCCACTGACATGGTGCTGATGCCAGTACCTAAAGCTTGAATGGTTCTGTGCTTTTCCTCTGTTTCGTTTTATTTTGGTCCCATAATTTGCTGAATTGGAACCAGCAAACCTCTGATGCAAGGTGCCCTATTGTCATGATGAAAGTCATTTACTTGTATTTCTGCCATTTAAACTCCACGCTAGGACATAGAACAGCAAATCAATTGACTTGCTGCTGTGCAAATCATCAGCAGCCACCTCTGATATGGGTAAGTTTTTTAAAAAAACACTGACTGTTCTGGACTGTTGGTCATGACCTCAAAAAAAGCTACATTTACAAAAGAAGAACATGTTCCTCCATGGTTTACAATGTTTTCTTCTGACTCTAATCTTTTCCCAGATTCGGGAGCGTTATCATTCAAATGCATAGTTGGGCTCTCAAACCAGTTGAAACATGAGTGTATTCTTGGGAAACAATACCAGCTCCAGCACAGTGGTCAGCACTTTTTTGTAACAGAAAGCTTTTAGGGACTGTTAGTGCTTATAGTTTAGAGCTTGAGACTGAAAGGTTGCTAATTCAATCCTCTGAACCAACAGACTAAGACTGTAGTACCCTTAAACAAGGCACCTACCCCGAACTGCTCCCTAGATATCACAGATGATGCAATTTGCCCACTGCTCATGGGAATGCTCCATGGCCCAACATGGTGACCATTGTTTATAATTATTATTGTAATAAACATTTATTCTGAAGCTAGGCTTTAGCTGCCAAGTCAGTTAACTATTCTTTTTTTCTCTTTACATTTTTGCCCATTTTCTCCCTTTCCCAATGTGGTAGTCACCAATTAACCCAACCCATTAGTGGCTCTCCCCATCACCCTGCACTGTCCCTGACTCTAGGAGGGTGAAGACATGCACACGCCTCCTGCATTGCGTGCGATACGGCCACCGCCTCTTTTTGAACTACCACTTGATACACCGCCACAGGGGAACGAAGGTGCTTGGAGGAAAGTGCAGGGTCTCTAGCTACGAATGGACCAATCACCAGACACCCAAGCCAGCGGAGATTGCAGTGTGTGAGTGATAGGGAGAGTGAGAGCGCCATCTACCCACCCAGAGAGAGCACTGCCAATTTTGCTCTCTTGGGCCCCAGCTGTTGATGACAAACAGCATGACCAGGATTCAAACTCATGATCCTCTGGTCATAGTGTCAGTGTCTTAGCCTGATGATCCACTCGGGGCTCCAATTAACTATTCTTAACACAGTGTACATACAGTACATGTTCATTCTTTGGTTTTTAATAACTTTCCACATCAATACCGAATTCAAATCATGTGTAGCATGTACTTTTTTTACATAAGCTTTACCTGTGCCTCAGCCAATCAGAACTTAGAACTGGATTTTTTATACTAATACTGCTGTGTCTGGAGTTCTATGAATAAGGAAAAAAAATCGAATCAGATGCTCAACAAGAAGAAAAGGAAATGGGGAAGGAGGAGGGGGGTCCAAAGCAGAAACTTTCCACTGCACACTCCACCTGTGGAAATCAAATCTCTCGCTGTTTTGGAAAGCTCGAATGCCTGTTTGACACCACTAGTGGGACTGGTATGAAAACCAGTCCTCCTCTCGCCATGGATTTCATTCATCTCTGAGCAGTCGAGACATGTCCCTGTGTCTGCCAGCAAAGAGACATCATCCTCCTGTCATCCATCAGGCTAATGCATATCACTGACACCAGGAGACGGGAGAGAGAGAGAGAGAGAGAGAGAGAGAGAGAGCTCATCTTCACAGTGAGAGAGAGAGCTGTGCAAAAAACAGGAAAAAAAGAAAAAAGAATGAGGCAGCCCTATGTAGGACACCATCTCATTTTGGCGCTGGTGACGCCTTGGCTTTGATAAACACTGCACCAGATAATTGGATGATTACGTTCTCTCTATAAAAGAAGTCGATGGCTGTGAAGAACTGTGGGGACCAGAAATAGGAAATGTTTATAGAATCAATACACACGTACTCCGACTCGGGCGATGACAGCTGGAACACGAGAGAGGCTCATTTGGTGAAAGAAAAAACACCTTAGAGATCACAGAGAATAAGACATTTCATCTGTCTCTCATCCAACATTCTCTCTCTCTCTCTCTCTCTCTCTCTCTGTCTCTCTCTCTCTCTTACACTGTCTCTCTCTGAAGGATGAGTTCCCTTATGTTGCATCTGTCTCAGTATTAATGAAAGCCTGTGGGATTGGTGAGGCCACTGAGCCGGCGATCAGCTCTAATTACCCCGGCTTTCCATTTGTCCCTGTCTGCCCATCCTCTACTCAGACAATGGGGAAAGAGGTGGCAGGGGGCAGAGGGCATTGGATGAACTTGATGTTGTGCATGCTGGGAAGTGGAGGGGCGTGGAATGGCCTACAATTCCCAGAGGGGTCACCCTCTCAGCAGGGTGGGTGGGGGGGTGAAGTGGCCTGGGTCAGAGCTGTCACTTTTTATCCCCCTGCTACACTCGGGACAGGCAGGAGATAGACGCTGAAGGGGGCAGGGAGGTTGGGATGGCAGAACAAGTCCTGCAAAGAGACCAACAAAAACACAAGCACAGCAGTCACCAGAGGCCAGAATATGGAAACTAAGGGCAGTATTGTTTGTTTCGTTGTTTCATTGTTCCATGACTGACCCTTGCCATCAGCTCTCTGTCTCTTCTCTTTCTCCTTCTGCTTCCTCCCTGCGGCTTGTTGAAAAAAATCACATTTAGTGCACCAAACTAAGCTCAAATGCCTTTTTATTATGGTAACACCCCGCAAATTCTTAAAATTACACAGATTTAATGTAACCTATATCATAGCTGGAGATTATCCGAGTTACTGTTAGACTGGCTGGGGAATGTCTGCCTCAGTAGGTGGGTGGTGGTGGGGAATGTTGGTGTGGGTGGGTGAGTGGTGGGGGGAATGTCGGTCTGGGTGGATGTGGGGGATCACTGCAAATGTATGTAGCCCAAAGAGACTATACACACACACAAAAAACATTTGGGACTGGCATCAAAAGATTTGAGGAATGCCCACCCCTAACAACACCCATGGGCACAGCATAGTGACGAGAGTAACACAGAGTCATTTGAGCATGCTCGCCTAAGCTTTTGGGTTGGATTGCTGGATACCACAACACATATCCTACAGAAACATCCTTTACATCACTATGAAACTGGGAGATTAATGGAAGAATTGACTAATCAGGAACACAGAGATAAAGGTTGCTTAAATCATTTTTTAAGTAATTAATCCCATAGGACTCACACATTATACAGACACCTTGGCTGATGCAGACACTAATGTTCCTCATAACAAATTTGTAAACATTCTTGGTCATGAAGTTAAAGCCTTTTCATATTTGAATCATACAACTGTATGAATCTTTTTTGTCTGACAAACTTTCCAGTTTGTGTAAATTGTTATGCAGTTGGCTGCCAATGTATTATGGTGACACAATTTCCTTTTTTGAAACCAATCAAAAACTGGAGCAGTTTGTCCCACCTCAAGCCCCAAAAACAAAAAAAAACAAACAAAAAAAAAAACAAAGAAAAGACCAGATCAAATCAGGATGGGAAAACACTGACCATCACAAGAAAAGTAGGTCTTTGGTTTCTTTCACACTTTTTAGGAAATTGTTTACAACTCAATAACAGCACTTACAGTCATATATTCATTTATTTAGCAAAATCATCTGAAGAGAAAAAAGTAAAAATCTGTCAACTTTACACATTGACATAAAATTTGTAATTTGTAATTTTAATAGAATATTAATTAACTGTTAAAATGTAAAAAATGTGTAAACTTCAACTTTAAGGTTTAGCTGTGTACCATTTGTCTAGAAGAAAGAAACATTTATATATTTTCACAAATTAATAACGTAAAGAAACATAAAAGTCTGGAGACAGAGTGAGGGGAGTCAGAACAACTGTAAGAATAAATCAATGGCACTACGGCACTGACACTATGATCATAGCATCCCAGTCCTGCTGCTTGCCATGGTCAGCCGAGGCCTGAGAGAGCAAAATTGGCCAAGCTCTCTCTCCTCATCACTATAATGTCTACTAATGTCCACTGGCTCAAGCATCTGCCAGCTGATACATCAGAACTGGGGATCCTGCGCTTTCCTCCAAGCGTGTTGGCTGCCCGGTGATGTATAGGCAACAGTTGGAAAAGATGTGGTGGCTGATACCAAATTCAAATGCATCAGAGGAGGCTGTGCTAGACTTCACCTTCCTAGAGTCAAGGACATTACAAATGATTGGGAGAGTCCTAGCAAATGGGCAGGCTGATTAGCTACCACTAACGTTTCATGTTTTGTTCATAGCATTTGTTCTTTGGTTTCTCACTGAAGCTACAAGGTGATTTTAGCTTTTTAACATACTGTTACCTATTGCTATGTGCTGAGTGTTGAGCAAGAGGAGGCAGCGGTGTGATCCAGCGAGGTCTTTATTGGTAGGTAAATGAACTCAAAACTACTATGAAGACAAGTACACACTGACTGATGACACGTACACACTAACAGACAAGAACTATGACATAAAGAGGAGACTTTATAGGAGCAGTGATTGGATACAAACAAGAGAGCATAACTGAACAATGATGTGACATCACAGGGTGGAGGATGTACGATGAACACATAGTGGACGAAAACAGGCACATAGCAGTAAAAGGACAAGGAGATGGGCAAAGCCCAGGCAGGGGCGTAACACCTATAAAATTAAACAACTAAACTAACTTAAAAGTAAGTGATGAGAACTACTTTTTCACTTGAATCTGTTACTGCAGTAGCATAGTTCAGTGCAAAAGTAAAGAAGCAAATTTTGAATACCATCTCTGTCTTGACTGATTGACTATATTTAGATTATGCATATTAGATTATCAGGGGAGTCTCCCTATTTTTATGCCTTTATCCTGCTGTGGTGTGTTTACAATGTGTGTAATATGGATACTGCAATTGGATGGAGTCCTATGGGAGCAGCTTTATTTTAATTCGTTTTAAAAACATTATCCAAACAGTGTACTGTACCTTTTTCTGACAGTGTAGGGGTATTAAAAGTCACAGAGCTTTAGAGGATATACAGATTAATCTGGCAATGTCCCCCAGTGTTGATATAACTAGTGTTGGTCCATATATGTCTACCTAGACATGCATGACAAAGTTAATTTAACTCTTTAGACATTATTTTAACCCTGAGAATATTTCTGCAAAGTAGAACAGAAGGACAAGCTGATATTCACATCCAGGCAGTTAATATACAACACTGTAAATATCATTATAGTGCTAACATTATTGTGTGTTCTTGAGAAGTGACACATCACCATCTGGATGAATGTTCAAAAAGCTTTAGTGGTGATAGTAAAAAGACAGAGCAAACGCAGCTGTAGTCACACTGCAGTTCCATTTAGTTCAGCATCTGCTCCATTAAACATGGCGTAAGTCTCAAAGATCTGCTGAATGCTCTTCAAAGTCCCTTCCTTTTTGTTTCTTGAATAATAAAAAACTGTCTAGATCCCAAAAGCATAATGAGGGGTCTAAGTTATGTGAACCTGAACAAGGTGAACTATTTTCATTCCAGTTCTGCTCTCCCTGACAAGCAGCACTGGAGTTTAAACAACACTTCAAGTAACAGAGATTATTCAGGATGTTTTGTGAAGTGTTTCAAGGCCGTTCTGTGCTAAATGAATGCAGAAAAAACGAAAGAAAACACTCCTTGTATTCTCCTCTAGACAAGTGGCTACAGATGGACATTTTTGTGGTTTATAATATTCTTCCTATAGCCTATTTCCTCTTTAATTTTATGCTAATGTTGTCAACAGACATACAACATGCTTACAAATTAAAGTGGTGGGGAAAAACGTCTTCACTGCTAGCTAATGCAAATCAGGGCTTTCTAAAATGAAGAGCGAATTGTACTAAGCTCAGGTACCAAAGTACACAGCAGGCTCTTTTCATAATGGCGGCACCACATGGCACATAAAAAGCAAAGAAAAAAAAAATACGAAGCAGGTAGTGGTCCATATTGGAATCTCCTTTTCATCTCTTGTAACTATACTCCTTATACTTCATTAGAGCCTATTTAGTGAAATAAGCCTGTTGGAGGATCTTGGAGGCTTTAGAGGTAGAAAGAGAGAGAGATAGAGAGAGAGAGAGAGAGAGAGAGAGAGAGAGAGAGAGCGCAATGGGCAAAGTTTCATACCTCATTTCTCGGAGAGAGCTCATTAGTAGCAGCTTCTTACGGCAAGTCTGGAAAGTGTACGGCTTGGAAAGCTCTCTTTCTCTCTATCTGGCATTTGATGTGATCATGCTGTGATCTTTGCCATCTTTGTGATCTTCGCTATCTTTTTTTGCAATCGACAATGTCCCTGACACTACTCCATTCACTCCCCTTATCCTACATCACAAGCACCCTATGTGTGAGTCTCTAATGGTCTCTCAACTTTCTACTAGCTGTTCTCGCTCTGTCTTAAGCCAGGCAGACACTGTACCAGTGGAGAAATCCTCTTCTTTGGTGACAAGTCACACTGTACATTTGACTCGACAAATTTGGCCAAAACCTATGACTTATACACTCTGAATTGACTACATGGCTAAAGTCAGTAAATGCTAATATCATTATATGATTGCTAATAGCAGAGGCTATCCTCAAATATAACATTACCTATGTTGACATGCACACAATCATTTTGCAGTCTAATAAACTGGACTGAAATAAGATCAAGTAATAGGCAGTTATTAAAATACTTTATAATACATCATAAACCACAGAAAATGCTAAACATGCTGTAAATTCTCTGCATGAGATCCAGTAAGTATATATAAATCTACCTTGAATAGTCGACAAGTACTTCACTGGAGCCAGAAGGGAAGAGGGGGCGATTGCCCCAGGCCTCACTAATCAGGGGGGCATAAACTTGAATACTTGTGAAAAAATAGTGAATAATAATAAGAAGAAGAATAATAAGAATAAGAATAAGAATAAAATTCTATCCGAGTTGCTATGTTGTCAACATAACAGGAGTCATAGGTTATTCATTCATTAATTCATTCATTAACACACCCGCTTAATCCTTGACATAGATTATGTTATAGTATATTTGAAATACAGAATATATGGACAGCATTCTTTCTGCACTCAAAGTCAGTTGAAAACAGTCAAGTAGCTTACAAAGCAGTGTATGTTATATTTTGTCTAACCTCATTGTAAATGTTCTTGTGAAATAACAAAAGCAGGCTGTCTGTTACAGCATACATGTCTGTTTTACGTTTATTACTATGTAACAACAGCAGGTTGTCCATTATAACATCTGTGTTTGTATGTGTTATTCAGATGTAAATACAGCAACCTGTCTATTACAGCACATGTATCTAAGTGTTACTAAGATGTAACAACAGTAGGCTGTCTGGTACAGCAAATGTTTATGTGTTATTAAAATGTAACAACAGTAGACTGTCTGTTACAGCATCTGTGTCAGTATATATGTTACTAAGATGTAACAACAGTAGACTGTTACAGCATCTGTGTCAGTATATATGTTACTAAGATGTAACAACAGTAGGCTGTCTGTTACAGCATCTCTGTCAGTATATATGTTACTAAGATGTAACAATAGTAGGCTGTTTGTTACGGCATACATTTCTGCTTAAATGTTATTAATATGCCTTAACAGTAGGCTGTCTTTTACAGAAAATGTTTATGTATGTTATTAAAATGTACATACATTTCTGTATAAGTGTTACTCAGATCTTAAAACAGCAAGTGGTCTATTACAGCAGGTTTCTGTATAAGTGTTATTAAGGTTAAACAGCTGCTGTATCTGTATAAGAGTTTCTGTACATGTAATTCAGATATAAAAGCAGCAGACTGTCTGTTACAGCATATGTTTCTGTTTAAGTGTTATAAGTTACAGTATCTGTTTCTATATCATTGTTATTTACAATTAACAACAGCAAGTTGTATGTTATAGCATGTTTCAGCTCAAATGTTTCAACATCTGTTGTAGATATTAAAAGTAATACCTAGAATATTCTATAAATAATATTTAAGATTAGTATTTTAGGTTTTAAAGTTTGTTATTTTCTTCTTACTGTATGTAAAATTGCTACCATGATGTAATTTTGTAACAATTTTGAAAATAAACGTTTTAATGAATAAAATAGACATAATTACATCAACTAAGTTTCTGGCAGACTTCTGGCAGACTTACTGCAAAACAAAGGTCTGCGACTTCTTGTAAACCAAATCTAATTTAGCATATATTAGCTTTAGTTAAGTTAATGAGTGTTGCTTACCTCTTACTACTGTAAATAATATGCATGCTGTTTGTGTCTAATTGCCACCCACATACATAAAAAATTGCAGAAAAAAACTATTCATTTTTAGTGCATTCAAATATAATTATTTAAAACATTTGATGATGCTAATACAGCCCTTAAGAAATGTGTTTATCAGATATATTTTTTATGTATATAGTAGTAATGAGGGTTTCCTGTATATACATTTAATACAACAATACATTTTGTAGCATCTTTAAAAATTTCTTTTAAGAAATATTGCTCTTCATTGTCCCCACATACAGTGAAAGAACATTATAATTATACATGAAGTAGCTGGACTAAGACTTTAAAGGATTACATTAGTTACAATAGCAGTCTGAACTAAACTAATATGCAAAGAACCCTGACCAAGACTTCTGACTTCAGCAATTCAATTTAATCACTAAAAAACTCAATTGTAGATCATCTGGGCATTAATCGAGCATCAACACCAAACCCTTGACCCCTAATCCTGCACAACAATCGACAGCTGAACAAGTTCAGTCCAGTCCTGAAGATTAATCGCCGACAACCAAATCTGTTTAAAAATAGGTTCAAATCCTCCAGTGTATGCTTGGCTTTATTCTCTCAGTGGAGACTTCACCTCCCTTAATGAAAAATTCTCAGGTCTTCCAGAGCAGAACGTTGGATAAAATCTTCATATTTAGCAGGTGCAGCCTCGAGCGAAGCTTCAAGCAGAAAAAGCAATCATTTCTGCCTGCCGTCGCAGGAAATAAAGGTCCAATTCCCCTCGAGCTTTTGCCATGAGCGGACTCGCACACAGCAGCATGCAAACCACATTAACGAGCGACACGTCTGCATGCAACGTATCAGCCTTCTTACTTCCCAGGTGCCGGAGAATGGCTGAGTGTCGTTTTTCGTCCACCGCAAAGTGCTGGGTGAGGGCCCACATGCTATACACAAGGGCCTGTAATGTGTGGGTCTGTCTGTAAAGGTAGGTAGTATGCCTGTTAAAATACAGATGGCATCTGTCACAGCCTACAATTGGGCAAGATTACTTTCTTTCTATTTTTTACAACACCATGCCTGTGCTAAGTTTCATTTGCCGCCCTGTATTGAAGTGAGATGTCTAATTAAGTACTCCATGCTTCCAAGGAGCATCTAACTTCCATGTTAAATGTTTGGTGTCTTTTTTCTGGACAAGTGTGATACAATCCCAAATTCACTTCCTTGTCTGATACTTTAATTAGGGTCCCACCCCAGCTCGGATCTGGCCCAGCAGATAGCAGTGAGAGAAGCAACCACATAATCAGTTTGAATGCTAGTAACTAGGTACTCCTTGGTTGATGTCTAGATTGCAGACTTGAGGGGACCATATAATCAGACTTTGTACCCATGGGCATGGTACTTCACTATGTTGTCCCAGGTGTCACCACTTTGCTTAGCTAAATTATATTTTTTCTAGTCTAAGAAGTGGTACTTAGTTGTATCAAACTTAAGAATTTCTTTACCAAAACAAGAATATGAGTGGCTCTGATGGTACTGCAAAAAGAAGATATCTAGCGATTTTTTTACCTATAGCAACTCTAAAGGAAAAGCAGCATTATGATGATTGAGGCGCTCTTCTGAAAAGACCCCAGCCCACCCTCTCATCCTATTTTTATATAGACAAACTTTACGCACAGCCCTTCTAACAGACAGCAGCTGCAGACAGCAAAATAAGAGTTTCTAGATCAATAAAAATGCAATAATATACAACTTAAGGCTGCACTATGTAAGTCTGAAGATGTGCAGACTTCTCTGGTAGAACATTCTGTAATGTTGGTTATAACTCAAAGTGTACCAGGAATGCCACTTATTTCAGTTTTAACCAATAAAAAGTACAGCACAACTATCATTTATCTGTCACTATCAATTCCAACCAAAAGTGTAAAGAACTGTAGGCCACATTTTGATGTTATAGGATTCACATGGATTATGAAATTTGGGTATTTTAACAAAATACCTTGCAAACTGAACTGTTACAAATATGTAAAGGATGTAAATATACCACTGTTACAGAAAACTACAGAACTATGTTATTCATATGTGGCACGACTGCTGATTCTTTACTCCTTTCAGTTTCTTCTGTATTCTGTTCTTACACCAGTAATGCAGAATACAGTCTCAGCTTCATCTCCTCCTTTAGATGCACTCATTCCTTGGAGCACTTTCCTGCTCCCAAGGCTAAGGCCATTCTCCTGGATCCTCTAGGGTCCTTCTAGAATAGCACAAGTTGTTTGTTGCCTTGAAGTATAAAGGCTTTAAAACACAACATTGTTCACCCTTGTTAAATATAGATGGATAGATAGATAGTCCATACATTTATAAGAACAAATAATGTACAGGCATATATATATATATATA
>BRDA01074447.1:0-10646 GCA_036984385.1 Crenuchus spilurus | reverse complement strand
TATATACTTCTATATATATAAATGTTTCAGTAGCATAAAGGAGAACTTTTTAAAACAAAAAGGAGTTTCGATCGTATACGTACGGTCACGTGACGTTAAGCACGTTCGTAGGCATCAATGCAGGCTTTAGTTTTATTACACACCCGATTTCCAACTTTGGGGGTTTTCATGTGACATCGAGCACGTACGTGAATATCAACGCCGCTGTTGTTTTCATTAACACCCGTATTCCGGCAGTGGAGGTCACGTGACAAGGCGCACGTACAGCGCCGCTGATGTTTGAGGGGTGGGGAGGATGCGGACGAAGGGGACGCGTGGTGTGCCCGTAAAATCGTGGGGCAGTCCTCTTCTCTTCCCGTTCTCTGTGAGCAGAGTTGTCCTGTCTTCTGCACTGGGATTGGGTAATCGTATCATCAATCAACCTTTATTTTCACATGTACATTAACGTTGCAAATAATGAAAAATGAACAGACTAAAACAAAACATTTTAACAACAAAATTAAATGATATAAACATAGGAGAATAAAATAAAGGAAAATAAATAAGAATGATCATAAAATAAATAAAACCAAGAAATAATTGTAAAAGTTCATTATTAACACTACTACTGCTGCTAGTCCTGCTGCTGCTGCTACTACTACTACTACTACTACTACTACTACTACTACTACTACTACTACTACTAATAATATGTAGAGAAGTATAAAGTATGACAAATTAAATACATGAATTAAAAGTCTATCATGTTTCGGTGACCCTGTGAACTGACCTTTAGAGATATATATATTTATAAACATGTGCTAATATTTCTCTAAAACAACAGCATATTAAATATACTGAACTAAATTATAAATTAGTGAAAATAGTGAATATGTCTAATAACAAAACAGTTTGAGATTTTCACCCACATAGAAAAGTCAGCAATTAAACTGCTTTAAATGTACTTTATTCATTTGGTTGTACTTTACTCACTTGTAGTAACACCACAGGAAAAGTAAAATAACCTCAAATCACTTTAATTCATCAGAGTCATATGGATATAAGAGTCATATGTGAAATACAGTCAGAAATGGCAGCGCAGCGCCACCCTGAGCATCAACAGAGTCAATATGTATATCTATATATATATATATATATATATATATATATATCTATATCTATATATCTATATCTATATATATATATATATATATATATATATATATATAGAGAGAGAGAGAGAGAGAGAGAGAGAGAAAACTATATATATAGTTACACTCCGTTGCCTCTGCTGTATTGTCTGTGTGTATATGTCTGTCTCTCTTGCTCTCTTTTCCTGAAATGAACAAAGAGTGTTAACCCTCTCTCATGCTGTAGTGTTAGCAGATGACTTTGCTTTGGCACACTTCATCGCTTCCACGTGTGATCCACCATGCAGAAACTACTCACCACCATCTTCTCAAGGGACAGTTAGACATTTATTGTCATTGTGTTGGTCACTTGCTTGCTGACTGTCCTGTGCTGGCTAGACGAAAATCTCACTCTGGACCTCCCAAAGCAAAATCGGTAAACACTATGGCTTTGTGTTTGCACACTCCATCTGCACAGCCCTCATTTGGTCCTTTTATTACCTTGGGTTCTATTTCTCTTTGTGGCTGATGAGAGATGGCCTGTATGTGTTTTAAGAGACACAGGTGTGGCCCAGTTCCTTGTGTTACACAGTGTTTTGTCCACTTATCTGTAATGTGACCAAGATGAAGATTGAAAGTGTACGGCTATGTTCACATTACATGCCACAAAACTGATTTTTTGCTTAGATCAGATTTAACTATCTTGATGACTCACATTCACAAATGTAAGTGAATGTAAAAAGTAAATATAAGTACAAGCAAAAAGACAACTGGTGGAGTACTGATGAGAGGGGTGTATTTGTTTTGCTGTTTGGGGTGGTGCCGAAATAAAAGTTTTTAATCTGCTGAATCTGTTCTACAGACTGAATGCACTAGAGAGGTATTAGGGAGTCAAAAATAAAATGTGTGAAAGTGATAAATATAGTTTTAGGTTATGTAGGGGATGGTAAATATATTGCAGTGCGGAATATAAAGACAAAACCAGAAGTATTCAAAAGGATCTTCAGGATTAAAACTGGGATTTGTTTTGTATTGTTACCATTAAAACTTGGACATGTTATTTATCGCAGTCTCAGTATGTCATATAGCAGTTCTTTGCCGTATCAGATGTAAACAGTATGTATCAATATGTAAAAATGACTTCTATCAAATCAAAAATGTAAATATTTGATATATAAAATGAAACTGTGAAGCATGATGTTATCTGCATACCTAAATCATCACAGCCTGACAAATGTAATATATATGTTACCAGCAATGTATGAAAACCCGGCATTCTATAGAATACCTAGGCAATGTATACAATCCCTGTCATTGCCAGGCAAGGTATGAAATTTCTGCATTGTTCTATACTTTTCCTAGGCATTACATAAAATGCGTAGGCATTATAAAGAATGACAAGAACTGCTCAGGCCAAGTATGAAATGCCCAGATTGGAAAAGTCTTTAGTAACAAACAGTCAAAAAATGAAAGAAGAGGGCTCCCTTTCCAGAATCAAACCCTGATTCCCCGTTACCCGTAGGGACCATGGGAGCCCTATACGCTGCCATTGAAAGTTGATAGGGCAGACACTCAAATGAGACGTCGGCGCTTCGACGGCCGCCGATCCGCTCAAGTTTATCCAGAGTCACCAAAACCCCCGGGGATGCCTTGTCATCACCCCCCAGGGGTGGGCTTCGGGGTCTGATAAATGCACTCTCCGGAGAGAGTTTCAGCGTCTTTCTGCATGTATTAGCTCTGGAATTACCACAGTTATTCTACACTCTGCCTGTTTGTCATTTAGGTGTTCTATAGAATGACTAGGAAATGTATGAAATACGATGTATTTCATACCTTGCTTGACAACAACAGGGATTGTATACTTTGCCTAGGTATTCTATAGAATGCCGGTTTTTACGCAATGCCGATAACATATATATTTATAATTGAATAATCATTTTCTGATGTTAGAAGGTTCATCCTCAATGCTCAGCTTAGTCTGAAATATTCCAGTTTAATGTATGTATGTAACACATGATGTGGCTGAATTATATGTACACTGATAAATATGGGCTTTTTGGCAAAGTTAATACTTCATTCAGATTAAAAAATAGTTTTTCTGACAATCTGGTGATACTCTTGTCCTCTCTGATGTTCCATGTTTATAGATCAAAAACAACATAATCAATATTATTAGACATTAATGATAATCTCAACACTGTCTGATGATGTAGGCGTATTAACATTGTGCTGATTTGTGGGTGGTCTCTGAGCGCTGACCTGGTTCTGGCCTACACTTGCTCTGTTCATCGGCCCAAGTACCGCCATGAAATTACAGTGATAACTTTAGCCCAATCTGCGTGCCAGAACACATCTGCAAGCAAAATTCTAGAATAATACAGCTAGCTGGCTACAGTTAGGCCAGTTTTGGCCCGAAATACAAATAGTGGACATTTCACATGATAGGCTCTATTTGGGCCACAGCCCTTAAACATGGCTGCTAAAGGCTAGTTTTGACCACAGTATACTCAGCATTGTCGTAACTGACCAATAACAACTGACCCTTACTTGACTGTAATTGGTCCAGAACACTCTGCTGTCCAGGTCCAGTGTAAAACTAAAGTGAGAACTGAAAAGAAGGAAACGGGATGTGATCACAGCTTGATCTATGTGTGCTCTTTGCGCCGCAGCAGTCGTTTGAAGGCCTGTTTAAAGTCCTCATTGAAGCTGGTGTACAGCAACGGATTGATCAGCGAGTTCACATAGCCCAGCCAGGTCAGGAAGTCTGAAACATTTCGGGATGGCTGGAGCACCTTCAGGCCCATCAAAAGCTCTTTGATGAAGAATGGAAGCCAACAAGCAATGAAGGCACCCAGGATGAGGCCCAGAATTCGTGCAGCTTTGCGCTCTCGTGAGCTGCATATCTGGTTCCGTTCTTCTGCCAGCGGGTCGACGTTGAGCTGGTCGAACTCCATGGTGGGGTCAGACGTGGACAGATCACTGATGCAAAAGGCATGAGTGACCTTGCAGTGGTTCAGGTGAGAGTTCTGGCTGTCTGTGCTGCGGCTGCTCAGGTGCCGTGACGACCCGCGTTTCTGGTACAGCGTTTTGGCAGCACTGTAAATGCGCGAGTACAAGATCAGAATGATTGTCATGGGGATGTAGAATGCGCCGAACGTGGAGTAGATGCTGTAGCCCACTTGATCGTGCTCTATAAAACACTCGCTGGTGCTGTTAGCGTCTGTGCGTTGACGCCAAAACAGAGGCGGGATGGAGATAAACACCGAGATGACCCACACGCAGGATACCATGATGATGGCACGGCGGGCGGTTCTCTTCCGGGCGTACTCAATAGCCTTGGTGATGGCCCAGTAGCGGTCGAGCGCAATCACGCAGAGGTGCAGGATGGAGCAGGTGCAGCAGGTCATGTCCACGCTCAGCCACACCTCGCACACTACCTGACCCAGGCACCACGTCCCTGTGGTGATGTACAGGATGCTCAGCGGCATCACCAGCACTGCCACCAGGAAGTCTGTGACAGCTAAGGAGCAGATGAGGTAGTTAGCAGGTAGCTGGAGCTTCTTGGTGGTGAAAATAGCCGTGATTACAGCCGCGTTCACAATTGTGGTTAACAGTGTTAGCAACCCTAGTGCAGCCACCACTGTGAGTCGCTCTGTGAGCACGTAGACATGAACTGCCAACTGTGGCGTGGATGTGGCATTGGTGCTGTTAAGTGAAGGAGTTCCAGAACTTTCCCCCAGATATCTCTCCATTTTTATCGAAGTTGAGGTGACTTTTGCGAGGCAGAATTATCCTTGTCAGATCCTCCAGGCTACTAGGGGGTCTGAGTGCAATTACACACAGCCCTGAAAAAGACAGACATAGCAATCAGTGCAGTTTTAATCAATGAACACTGTTGATATATCAACTATTTCTGTAAAATTAAATGCTTACAATGTAAAAAAACTCATTCTGAGTGACATTCTGGTGTCAGAACAGCTCACAGTGGTTTTGGTGTAACCAGGCGTCTGAAGTCTCTAAAAGCTAAAAGTAAAAAAGTTATTACATTAGATGGTGTTGAACAGACTGTCATGTCTGATTGTTTTTTTAAGACCCATTCATGGTGGAGTGATACATTTGTTTTGAGACATCTGGTTATTATCAGCACCACTGAGTCTAGAATGGAGCACTTCATATTAAAACTGTCTCAATGGGTTTACTTACACTTCAACCACTGACTTCTACAGAAACATGGAATATTCAGTGCTCAGTGCACTGGCAGATCATTTTCTAATCATTTAATATTTCTAAATCTGCTGATCTTCATTAGACTCATTATGATTTTACAGTCTGTAATACAGTAATGATCTGATTGAGGTGATGCTTCATAATTAATACAGAACATCTCCATAGTTAATTGCAGTGTTGAGGAGTGTTAATGAGGAAGGACGGATGACTGATGGTGAATGAACAGGTGCTGCAGTGACTTTCATGTTTCAGATTCACTCTCATACAGAATTCGCACAATTACATTATTGATTCATAATTTAGATTAAGCACAGACTTTAGACCTGTTGACCACAGAGAAAAGTCAGGTGTGAGTGATGACAATTAGGTGTGAGTGGGTGCCCTATTTTATTTAAAGAACTAGCAAAGTCAGATCTTCACCCAATGTTTGTGGAAGTGTATCATGAAAAAAAGGACATTTCTTTGGTGTTGTTGATACTCATCAGGCTGCAAAAGGTTAGAAAACAATCTCTAAAGAATTTGGACTCCACCAATCCACAGTCAGACAGATTATGTACAAATGGAGGAGACCATTATTATCTCCTCAGGAGTGGTCGACCAACACAGACCATATCAAGAACCAGACGTGTAATAGTCCACAAAGGAACCCCAAGTAACTTCATGAGTCCATCATCAAGAGAACAAAAAAAAACAATGCTGTACATGGCAGGATAACAATGAGAAAGCTACTGATCTCATAAAAGAACATTACTCCCATTTACTAAATATCACACAGACAAGTCAGAAGAATTACTAGAACAATATTTTGCAAACAGACAAGATAAATAAAATAAATAAATAAAAATAGATATTTTTGGTTTAAATGAGAAGAAATGAAAACAGTGTTTTCCAGCAAAAAAACCTCATCTGTGAAACATGGTGGTGGTCGTAGAGTTTGGACCTGTTTTGCTGTATCTGGGGATGTCTTGGCATCATTAATGGTACAATGAATTCTGAATTATAGCAGTAAATTCAAAAGGAAAACATCCTTCATTAGTATCTCTAGTCGTTCATTGGTGACACTGTTGGCTGGTCGGTGTCCAGCAGAGACACTGGGGTGTTTAAAAAAAATCAGCAACTCTGCTGTGTCTGATCCACTCTAACACACCACCAGGACATCAGTGTCAATGCAGTGCTGAGAATATCTATGCACATAAGCATCAAATGTTTGAATAATAACAGCAGAGAACAGACTTGAACCTCCCCTTTAATATCTTCTCATTTAGGAGGTCATAATGTGAAGTTTAACTAGGGGACTGTTTACAGCCAATAAAATATAAAGTGTGTGTGTGTTCTGAATGATCAGAGACTTCAGACTCTGCATGCACACACTCAAACACACACAGCACTGTGGAGTGGAAAACAATCAGACACACTGTCAAAAACAAACAGTTGCTCTGTGAAATAGATGGGGATAAATGCTAAGTGCTCGGTGTGTGTGTATGCAAGAGAGGAAATGAAAGCTGGTCTCTAATGTCTTTTTGATGGTAGCCATATTTCTCTGTGCTGTACACCATAAGAAACACATTAAAAACAAATCACCTAACTGCTTTATGACTGCTCTGACCTGAGAGTCAGTCTAACTGTACTGAAGGTGTGTGTGTGTGTGTGTGTGTACAAACAGTCAAACTTCATGTTTATGATCATTTTACAGCTGCAGAATTAAACTGACTGTACATTTAAAACTGGAATATGTAAATTAGCTCTCCTCTGATTGGCTCTGCTGTATTGTGAAAGCATTGCAGGTTAAAATACTCCTTACAGTGAAAGTAGGTGGAGCTAAACTAGTATGCTGAATCGGTGTAGATAAACTGTTGTGGGCTGAATGGGTGAAAATAAACTGCTGTAGGCTGAATGGGTGGAGCTAAAGTTCTGTAGCCTTAATGAGTGGAGCTAAGCTGCTGTAGGCTGAATGCATGAGATTCTGCTACACAAGTTTTTGTAATTATTTATAGTTCACAGTAAGTCCAACAGTGTGCTGAACCACACCCACTAGTCTCACACCTTCAGTAAGACCTGGATCAGCTTTTGACAGGTTTGGTGATTATGACTAGAATATTTAGGTGACTATTGATTAGTGTTTGTTATCTGCATTTGTAAACTACAGAACTTAAATTTGAACATCCTTATTGAGAAAAATGTATGTTTGAGGTTTAAAGGGTTTTAACGGTTAAACAGGATGTGAGGTAAAGCACTTCCTCTTCTCCGGACCATACTCAGCCAGACTCTCATGCAGCTGAATGGACTGACCTTTCCTCCTGCTATGACCACACTGTTTACACAAGATCACTCATTACAGACAGTCGGTGGAATATTTCAGAAGCAGCTATCACACAGTCTGAGACTCTGAGAACCACTCAGTCAAGGTCAGAGAGAGTGGGAGGGACAGAAACAAACATAGAAAGAGAGAGGAAGAGAGAGAGAGGGAGACCGAGAGAGAAAAAGAACCACAGCATACACATTGAGGGGGAGGAAGTGGGGGAGAGATAACTGTAGTAATTAACAGCTATACTATAAGGGTCCATTCATGATGGTTCTGTCTCAGAGAGGAGGACCAGACCTAAATAATGGTGTTTATACTGTTGGGAGAGGTCCAGTATAACGAACAGAAAGTTTCTCCATTAAAACACATCTGTATTATACATCAGCTGTACATCAGTCAGCTACAACCAGCTATAGTGTGACTACACCATATACATCAGCTGTACATCAGTCAGCTACAACCAGCTATAGTGTGACTACAACCTGTACATCAGCTGTACATCAGTCAGCTACAACCAGCTATAGTGTGACTAAACCCTGTACATCAGCTGTACATCAGTCAGTTACAAGCAGCTATAGTGTGACTACACCCTGTACATCAGCTGTACATCAGTAAGCTACAACCAGCTATAGTGTGACTACACCCTGTACATCAGCTGTACATCAGTCAGCTACAACCAGCTATAGTGTGACTACACCCTGTACATCAGCTGTACATCAGTCAGCTACAACCAGCTATAGTGTGACTACACCATATACATCAGCTGTACATAAGTCAGCTACAACCAGCTATAGTGTGACTACACCCTGTACATCAGCTGTACATCAGTCAGCTACAACCAGCTATAGTGTGACTCAGTGGCGTGCAGACATTTTGGGGGGCAAGTGCTCAGGGGGGAAAAAGGGCACTTTTTAGCGCACGTGGAACACTTCATTATAAAAAAAATTACACGCACATGAGACATTTTACTGCACAACAAAATGATTTCACGTTGGGCTTAGAGTAGAGGTCTGCATTCCCGTGGGACTCGTTACAATATACGGGAGAGGTCGGTCGGTCAGTCAGTTGTCGCGGGAGCGGGACGAGACATTCATGTCGAAAAATTCCGCAAATTAATAAATATTCTAGAAAATGATGAGAATCATGCAGCTAATCAGTCAGTAATACAGTCAAAATACTGGCGGAGAGTCACGTGAACGGACGTTCAGTCTCTCTCTCGCTCTCTCTCTCTCACACACACACACACACACAAACGCGGGCGCTTTCTCTCTCTATGTGTCTCTCTCTGTCTCTGTCTCTGTCTCTCTCTCTCTCTCTCTCTCTCTCACACACACACACACACACACACACACACACACACGCACACAAACACACACGGGCTCTCTCTGCCCTAATAATTATTCATTAGGCCATGATTTTAAAAATTAGATTTGATTGGCCATGTAGATGGTGATGTCATCACCCAGAAGCACTTGCGGGAAGTACACGGTTTAAAAACAGTTATAAATTGTTCATATCGGTTATTTGATGCAGATGTGTTGTGCTGGCTTAGTGTTTTATTAATGTAGTCATCATCCTGTGTTGGTAGATGTAATTAATTTGTTTATGTGAGTAACTTACCGTCTGTGAGATGTCCAGTAGCATTTATCTCATCAGCAGCTCCGAGTGTGTTACGTGTATATCTGATTTTTATAGAGTGACCAGATTCTAATTCACTGGATGTGGGACAAAGACTATGTTTGTGTGGGACAATGTGGGACACCAATGCATCGAGGTACTCTAAAATAACTTGGCACCTAGCATACTGCAAATAAAAATGTGTGTATGTATATATGTAAACACACACATTTTTTTTTGCAGTGTGCTAGGTGCCAAGTGAGATACATATATATATATATATAGTCATGCTCAAAAGTTTACACACCCCTTGAACTTTTTCACATTTTGTCACCTTACAACTACAAACTTAAATGTATTTTATTGAGATTTTAAGTGTTTAAGTGATAGACCAAAACAACGTACCACAAAATGGTATTATGTGTATTATGTACATGTGTATTATTTTCGGCATTTTGTAATAATAGTATTGCGAAAATCATACTTCCCCAAAAAAAAATCCCCGGTGAAGAAGCTACAATAAAATGCTTTTGAGGGTTACATCTACACACCTAGACATTTGACATATGTGGGGTTTTACACCCCACTTACACATAATCCTGTGTGGAGCCTACATCTAACAGCATAGAAAAACAGGACACTTAAACAAGCAAAAATGTTGTTTTGAACACTGGTCCACTGGTCAGCCAGCACCACGTAAAAAACCTGCAAGAAGCTTATTTTTCATTTAATTATACAAAAATATGCACCTTTTATCTCTGCTGATTTTATAAAAATTGGGATTTGAGCATTTAATCTATAGACTAAGACATTTGACCAATCAAAGCTTTAAACATTGTTTCTAAATATGAACTGTGATTATGCAGCTTGTTTTTGCAGTGCAGGTGTCTCTGGTCTGGTTGTTATAATACAAACCGGATTCCAAAAAAGTTGGGACAATAAACAAATTGTGAATAAAAACTGAATGCAATGATGTGGAGATGCCAACATCTAATATTTTATTCAGAATAGAACACAAATCACAGATCAAAAGTTTAAACTGAGAGAATGTATCATTTTAAGGGAAAAATATGTTGTTTCAAAATTTCATGGCGTCAACAAATCCCAAAAAAGTTGGGACAAGGCCATTTTTACCACTGTGTGACATCCCCCCTTCTTTTCACAACACTCAACAGACGTCTGGGGACAGAGGAGACCAGTTTCTCAAGTTTAGAAATAGGGATGCTCTCCCATTCATGTCTAATACAGGCCTCTAACTGTTCAATCGTCTTGGGCCTTCTTTGTCACATGTTCTCAATAGGTGAAAGATCTGGACTACAGGCTGGCCATTTCAGTACCCAGATCCTTCTCCTACGTAGCCATGATGTTGTGATTGCTGCAGAATGTGGTCT
>BRDA01074444.1:0-11560 GCA_036984385.1 Crenuchus spilurus | reverse complement strand
ATATATGCAACATATGTATTCTTCAATATCCTGAAAAGACCTAAAAGTGCACTTACCCACGATGACAGCAATCAGCAAAGCAAGGCAGAGACAGACTGACGCTGTTAAGGCCCCTTTCATGAGTGTTGTTGGTGCTGCATTCTGCTTGGAACCACTACCACTCAACATCTCCATCTCCATGCCGTTGGGTCAGCACACAGCACCACCTGACTTGGCTCTCTTTCTTCTCCCTCTAGGTCTAGATGTCGTTCTCTCTCCTGCTGGCTGTGGCCCCGTTTCACCCCTGCTGGTCCAGCAATGACCGCTGATGAGCCCTGGTCCCGAATCAGCCAGCTG
Source organism: Crenuchus spilurus (assembly GCA_036984385.1). Taxonomy (NCBI): domain Eukaryota; kingdom Metazoa; phylum Chordata; class Actinopteri; order Characiformes; family Crenuchidae; genus Crenuchus; species Crenuchus spilurus. Next base: position 11,224 of record BRDA01074444.1, on the reverse strand, counting down.
GTTTGGGGTGGGTGTGGGGGAGGGGGAGGGCAAGCTGAATGAACGTCCCAAGTGTGTTGAGGTCAGTTCCTGCTCTTGCATGCAGGTCTAGGGTCAGTTGAGGAGTTCTGGTTGTAGCTTTAGGCTCTTAGAGATCAGCTGGTCACTTGCAGGCCAAAGGGAATGAGAGCCTCTGTCCACATGCCAAGCTCCAGAGCCACTGACTGAGAGAAATAGCAAACAGGAGGGAAAGTAATAGAAGGAGGGGGGCGAGAGATATTGAGAGAGAGAGAGAGAGAGAGAGACCAAAAGTAGGAGGAACTCCTGTCCATAGAGTATATAAAATGACTGGTGCTCCTAACTAGCAGGCCTAATTATACACAGCCAAGTTGGATGGGTGGGATAATTGTGTGTGTGTGTGTGTGTGTGTGTGTGTGTGTGTGTGCACGTGTGAGTGCTGCCTAAATGTGGTCTGTGTGTTTACAATACAGATCTCTATCTGCTCTGTATGCCCCAGCACCTGCCCACTCAGCACTAACTACATAATGATGAGTTAACCTTCAGGCTAAATCAAGCATCTTCTCTTCTTGTCTGGAAAAGAAAGGAACAAAATGTGTCTCTGTAGTTCTGTAAAAAGAGCCAAAGTAATGTACAGTACCCTACCACATAATCATCCTTCCTCAGCAAGCCACAAAGAATAACAAAAGCATGTATTTTTAGGTCATTGCTCAGAACTCATTGAAACAAGCAGTAAAATTGTCAAAATGATGAAGTTCCAATGCTTTAACATTTACTGTAATAGGAGTAATTTACTGTAATCAGCAGTCCTGAGTTTATTAAGCCAAATTAAGTGATAAATGTTTAATTATTAATTATTATTATTATTATTATTAATAATGATAATAATAATAATAATAATAATAATATCATTAATTGATTTGAACTGTAATTCATTATGGTAGGCCAACAGTGTAGCTCCTTGGTTAGGTATGAATGGTTAGATAACATGTTGCAAAATAATGAGGATTATTCTAAAGGTTAAACTAGTTTGCTGTATCTGCCTACTTCCTAAACAGCTGTTTACTGTCAAATCCCAGCAGATCTGGAAACATAGGATGACACAGAGGCTGTTGGCATGTTATCTTCCCAAAAGTCCTCCTCCTAACCCCACTTATCAACTGAGAAAGATAAGTGCTTCTTTTTGTACAGAGATGATGGCTCTCGTGTGTAATCTGGCTCCTCCGGTGGAAAACCTTCAGTCCCAGCTAGAGCAGAGCCATTATATAGAGTTATATAACACAGAATATACATTATAGTAGTCATTCACAGCATCGAACCTGAGAAGACTGCAAGTTTCAGAACTGAACTTATTTAGCAATTATGTTATTGTTTCTGAATATCTGAGAATGTTGTGAGACTGTATTGAGATCTCAAATAAAGAGCAGATTGTAACATTACTGAGGACTTTTTCATGCACTAGCATTATGAATGGATTAAGCAGAGCAAACTTCTGATATTGATGAACTATTCTGTTTCACCACAAATATTACACAAGTAACTGCTGGCAACAATAGTGAACAAAAGTTCCTTTCTCAATGCTTTAAAAACTATTATTCTTACTTCCTGAATCCAAAGATTGGTTCTAAAAACATTCCCCTAATGTTATTCCTTGAACATTATCCCGTGTATTGGAAAGCCTTCATTTTTCTTTCTTTGTTTTACAGGCACTTGTCATCTGTGACTAAAGACAGCAGCCCATTGCTTTAGTCAGATTGTTTCTCACTTTCTGTCCTCCATTTCTCTTTTATTTTTCACCCTTTCACTGTCACATGGGTCACACCAGTGCTATATTGTTTGTGATGTAATTTAAACAGCATGTTATGCTCATGAGTTCAGTAAAGTCATTAATTCATCTGTAGAAGTAACCGAGGACTTTAAATAAACTACAGCAGAATTTTATTGAACGTGAATCCCTCTGAAATTCTGCTTTTTCATGTGTGGGAGCAAAAACTGGCTATAAAGGCTATAAAGAGGATAGTAACACTTTGCTTTTGTATTATTTGGTTTGTTTGGTAAGATTTCATGGCACATTTCAATCAAAATACAGATTTGTTCAGAGAATAGGTCACCTGAACTCAATACCTGAACAGAATAAAAACCTTACAGAATGAGCCTGTGAGGAAAAGCATGAACTGAATACATCCTTCAACCTGTGTTGTGTGTGTGTGTGTGTGTGTGTGTGTGTGTGTGTGTGTGTGTGTGTGTGTGTGTGTGTGTGTGTGTGTGTGTGTTCCAGAGCAGTGATCTGAGTGTGTGTCTACTCACACTCACTCTAAACTAATCACATGTGAAGGTTTAACAGAACATAGACAGCTCCTCTGTGAGAAAGACCACCGTGACGCACAACTAATAAGACCTATTAGATGGAAAGTGTGAGTGTGTGTGTGTTTGAGAGAGAGAGAGAGAGAGAGAGAGAAAGAGAGAGAGAGAGAGAAAATATGCATCAATTGCACTTTAACATAAAGATACCTTGATTAATGGCAATTAATACAGTGCTAAACATTACTAAATTGTTCATTAAATCTTAATCATTTCAATTAATGATTAAGAATTGACAGTAAGAACATTATTAAGTATTTTATATGTATGTTATCTGCTGATCAGTCCTGTATTTTGAGTTGAATGAATTTTATCTCATTTCTCTGTAAAGAACATCTTCAACTCCGGGATGTTTACTGGTTTCCTCACATTAACTGTTCACTTTAGGTCTTTCCACAATATATCTATTGGATTATTATTTTTCTCTTTTGTTCACCCCATTATACAGTGATACACATGTGAAGATCAGACTTCACTGTTCTAAGATAGAGCTCTGTTCTTTACATACAGCAGGGCACCAACTCCTGATTGTCATTCCATTCATTTAAAACATCTCTAATTTGCCACTCACAGATATGTATGTTAGCACATATTCTTATGAGGTCTATACACACTTTTTGATCATTAAATCAGGGCACTGTTCCACCACAGCAAAACCTCCAACTTGCTTCCCTTGAAGTAGTCCATTGTGAATTTTGAAATGTGTTCAGGATTTTTATCCTTTTTTCTTCTTCAGCTTTTTTACAGATGCTGTGATGTTTGCTTCCAGAATTTGATGGTAATCTATTCTTCTTGTAGCAGTAAAATGTTCCCCATGCCACTGGCTGCAACACAAGTTTGATCAACCCATCTCCCTGCCCAACACAGGTTTTTGCACCCTTTTTAGTCCAAACTTTACGAATTGAAGCCAAAAAGTTCAGTTTTAACTACAGTGATCCACAGCAAATGTTTTCAAAAGCCTTATTTCTTTTGCAAAGTTCTTTACACCAATTCTCTGATGACTGCTTGAAGGTTTTTTTTCCTGATGCCTCTTCCTTTAAGCTCATATTTGTGTAGGTGTTGCTGCACAGTAGAACAGTGGCCCACCACTTCAGAGTCTGTTAAATCTCCCAGTTCTTTTTCAGTCAAATGGTGTTTGTGATTTGCCTTTCTGTCCTACAAGCACTTCTCATGGAAGGTTTTCATGATCTTCCAGACCTCCACCATTACTGAGGAAACCTTTTGCTGTCTTCTTATAGCCTTCTCCTGCTTTGTCTGCATCTATTTTTTTTTTCATTTTCAGAGGACTAGGCAGCTGACTAGAGGAGCCCATGGACTCTGATTGCTAGAACAAGTTTTGAGGAGTCAGAAATTAAGCTTTGAAATTAGCATTATCTTTCTTTTCCTAATCATTATTGTGGACAACCAGCAGCTCTAACAAGCTGATTAAGGTCTGAGATTTTGATAAACATTATCTTAGAGCTCAAATCTTGCAGGGTGCCCAAACTTATGCATGGTGCTCCTTTCTGTCACAGTAGTTGTCTGGAAAACACACATAAATTAGTCCATTTGACATAATCGTGTAATTTACTACAGTTCATTTGCTATTGTACTCTTTTGGATGAAGCATTGCTGTAATGACTGAAGAGGGTGGGAGAGGGACCCACAGGGGCCTGACCACTCCTCTTTCTCTCTTCCTCTCCATTTCTCACATTCCAGTCTTTCTCTGTTGTGGCATCTTGTATTTATACACAAAGCAATTTTGGGTTGTGTGGAGACGAAGGGCCGCTTTTTATAGAGGTCACTTTCCTGCGAGACATTTCCCATAACTCATTATATCTGAGCTGAGCGGGAGGCCCTGACAGTGAAGCGGAAGTGTATGTGTGTGTCTGCTCGTGTGTGTGTATGTGTGTGTGTGTTCTAAAGTGGGAGGGACACCTGTGGGAGGTTAAAATATAGTTCAACATATAAACACAGAAATAGAACGATACACTCTGTGTGTCATTTCAGCCACTATTCACTGTATTCTTACCAAATTCAGTCTCATTCAAAAGTTAGGCAAACTATATGTTTCATTGTTTTTGGGTAAATAATTAACATTTTTTCTACACAGAACAAACATCTGCACATTTAAATGCACACTTACTCTTTATTTACTGAATTTAGCTTTTTGTAGTAAATGTATGTTTTTTAATGTTATGTTATATATATTATGTTTATGTTAATTATGTTTATATATATATATATATATATATATATATATATATATATATATATATATATATATAATTTATTTAACTCCTATGCTTTCATTTCAGAGTGCAATGAGACAGTAGTGTATACAGTAAGTCTAACATGATTTTTTTATGATCATTCCTTCCCTTATTCTGCTGTGGTTGGTGTTTTTTCTCTTTGGTTGTACAAAAACAGACTCTTAGTAAAACTTTAGTAAAAAAAGAAAAACAAAAGACATCACTGTGTTGTGTGAAAATTCAGCAGTATCTTGCCCTATCCATAAATTAGGGGCTAAACCTAAAGTTATCTTAACGTCTAATCTAATGTAATCTGCATAATTACCATTCTAACATTTTGAAAGCCTTTAGCTGCATCACAAACAGCCTGACACCGTTAATGTCACATAGAACTTAATGAAGGACCACAACATATCATTTTGAAGTGTTTTCTGCTGCATTGTGGCATCCTGTGTGCAGGCAGTAAAAACAGTGTTTTTCAGTGTTTTTAGTGTGTCATCTTCTTTTAACCCTTAACATTGACTTTTGTTTGATTTAGGACATGCAATTACTTATTTAATTATCTAACTTTTTGAAAATAAGTTACATTTAACTTCCATTCTGTACTGACAGTTCTGCAGTCTTAAATCTTAAAGCTTTCAATACATAATGTGAATTTACTTTATATCTATATAGATATATCTTCATATTATTAAAAATATAGTTATATTTGTATAATTAACAAAACAATTTGCTTTAGTGCCAAGACAAGAAAACTAAATGGCAAAATTGGGTTGCACTTTGCATGGTCTTCTGTAGATGAAATAAACTTCCAACAGTACTGGCAAAAATTTGTCACTGAAGCAGCAGTAATGAAAGAAGTTACTGAACATGTGATTACAATAGATGTTATAATAATGGTAATAGTACATAAAATCTCAATAAGCTGCTCTTGAAAAGCTGTTAAATGGAGTTGAATGGGACCTAAAATGACACCAACCCAACAGCCAGGACTGAAGTTAGGGTTTCAGACAGGACCAATTAATATACTGATGTTCAACATATTTTGACAAATTAATAATTTGAGGTCACAAATCAAGAGTCGTGGTCAAAAATGTTTATTTTAAGACTACCAAGAAAAATTCTTGGAGATCTGAAAGATCTTAAAAGCTTAAATAGCAGTTTTAATATACTGTGTGTCTTAAAATTAAGTAAACATGAGAGAATGTGATCCAATTTCTGAAGGGGAAAATGTTAGGCCATGTCACCAACATGGTGGCCATCTTGCATTGTTTTACAAATGGGAATGCAGTTGTGTGACACATCAGATTGGTAAACAATGTCACCAGAAAAACAGTGGTGTGCTTCATGTCAACATAACTTTCTTCATTCTCATGTTAAAACTGTGACTTTCACAGAAGCAAAAAAAATTTACCATAAGGGCTACAGAAAGTTTAATATGGTGTTCACCATGTTTGAGTGGGATATTTCTTTCTCCCATTCCTGATGAACTTTCACCAAAACCTGCCAACAGACATAATCATTTCTGCCTTTAAGATGAACAACATTCAGTATCTTCACAGAGTAAATAAGTTGTTGTTCATCCGTCTTTTGATTTATTGGCAACAGAACCTGTTTCTCATAATTTGGCAATAATTTTGGCAACTAATCTGTGGATAAGGATGCCTGTTTGGGTGGTGTTCATGAGTACCATGAGGTTAATTAACTGGCAATTAGGCCAGTCTAAACACATTCAACTTGGTTTAATATCATCCTTCACATTGCCTCTAAAATCACCTAAAGTTTTAACTTGACAACTAAAGTTACATTGATGTGACTTTTGTTGTGTTACATACCTACTGTCAAGTATGTCAGACTAGAGCACAAGTGGAGCAGTGACAGACACATGCAGATAGAGAGATGTTTACTTAAGGAAGAAGGGATAATCCAAAAACATAGGTCAATAAATATTCCATGTTCAATATCCAACAAAGCATCAACATGAGAGTTAAGGGTTAAGCATAAGAATAGTAAGAATACAGGCAATGGTCAGATAACAAGAGAAGAAGGAAACACTTAGAGAGCACAGGCCCCAGCTACTCTAAGTTTAAAGACACAAACAAAGCAAGAGGCTAAAGCAGACTGTGATGCACAGTAGGGGTAAAGGCTGTAAGAATATTGGCATTGATGAAAAAAACATTTACATAAAAAATGAACAAAGAGTCATGTTTGAGCTTTTTTCAGTTTATTGGTTAAAAAATGTCAAAAAGCTCTTTTATGTTCTAAGTAAAGATGAAGAATTAAGAAAATAGGAAAACAAAGTCAAGCTGTTGCAAAAACAGAGTCAATCAAAAGAGAAATCTCCAAGTTTCTTTGGCTATTGACTTAGAGATGAACCTCAAACATTAAGCATGGCCTCCCATTGTGCTGTCCTGGTCAGAGTGCAAATATGATTTTAAGATTTAAGCCCAAATTGGGACATCTCAGGTGATGTCTCATTGTTCAATCAAAGTCAGCCTTTTCTGTTGCCATCCAATGGTGTCAAAGTGACCTCCTTGGATGGACTCTCATGTTATCCAGTGAATAAATTGACATGCCAGAGATCAGAGATTATAATTGGCTCCAAACTTTATCTTGGAGACAAAACTAACTAATCTTACAAAGCAGACTTAACTGTTTGAGTTTATGATTGAAATTAGTGTCTGTGTGTTTATCAGAATTAATATGGAATGTTTAAGTGTTGTGAATGAGTAAGGTGTGTGTGTGTGTGTGTGTGTGTGAAAGCTTAAAAGGTTCTAAATTATAATAGTTATATATTTAGATCTAAATGATTCTAAAATATGATTACCAGTGGCTATATGAGTCTAAATGATTAATATTAAACTAAACAAGTCTATTAGTTACATACACACAGATGTATATTGGGAATAAGAATAAACCAACAGAAATTGGCATCTCCAAACTTTACTAGGCTAAACCAGACTATGATGCCAAACAAGGCTAAAGCAGAATATCATTACAAATATGTAATGGCGACATTGAAAATGTAACAGGTTTCCTGCTTCCCCCAGAGCTCATGTCGGAAACTGTATCACTGGCTGTGAAACCATTTTCATTTTATATTAATGTTTCCTTACTTATGTATTAATTTGTAGCCACAAGAAACTTAATTCATGGTTTTAAAATATTCTTTTGTGGTCACAATTTATTACATCATGGCCTCTATTTATTATCTCTTGACTAAGTCTGTAGCCACAATATATAACCCCAAGTGCTCCATAAGTGAGAAATAGTTATTATTTATTTATTTATTATTGGGGGAATGGCAATAATTGTGACTCCCATTGGTTAACAGTACACTACAACTCTGTATATTATAGTGTGAACTTGAACCTAAAGTCGCAACAATGCCACGGAAGTACTCATACAAGACACAGGCAGGAAGTCTGGAGAAATAAATGAGGCGAGGAAGTTGAGGAAGAAAAGAAAGATAAATTGGATGCAGGCTGTGAGAAAAGTTGACAGAAGCAGCATTTTTGACACATTCCTACACTCAAACCCCACACTGCGGCTGCTCTGTTTACAGCAGCACAGAGAACAACAGCCTGACAGTGTGTCATTACGCACACACACACACACACACACACACACACACACACACACACACACACACAGAGCAAAGTGTCATTACCCCAGAAACAACTTCTCCGTCTTTATTTTGAGGCTAAAAAATGAAATCAGTTCAATAAGTGCCATAGTGTGAGATCGGCTTCTCTTTTGTGTTTCTCGCTCTGTCAGCATTTTTCAGTGTTATGACTGTAATATCTAATGACGTGGGTGTTTACCTCAGCTCCTCTCTATTTAATGATGATTCCACCCTGCAGCTCTGTCTCACGCAGTAGTCTTCAAACAGCTGAGGCTTACAGCACAAAACACACTACACATGGACTGTACTCAGACTATACTCACTGTGTAGATATACAGTACATACTTTAACCACAAATGAACACAATGACTTAATGAAAGAACTTGTGCTGATTAAAAAAAACCTGAACAATAACAGACATTTGACATTATTTATAAACATCTATTCAAATACACATCATGTTAATAATGTCTGTTAAAGTTAATGGCTAAAGCAAATATGATTAATATCATTATATTTTTATTTGCTAAGTTCCAGCCAGAAGATCACACACTGTTTCTATTACTCAGAGTATTCTAGTTCAAATATAGCTTTTAAATGGCAAGCTCTATTAATGACTGTTTTCATAAAAGTGAAAATAAAATTACTTGCAGTCACTGCTGTGGTGAATTTGGTTTGTAACAAAGTACAGAAAGTAATGAAGTTCTGTATCATTCACAAGCAGAGAGCATAGTGCTGAAGTTAGTGTTAATATTAGTGTAGCAGTATGTAATCCACATTTTTAGACATACATTAAAATCTATTAAAAAAAAAACAACAACAACAGAAGGGTACAGAGAGTAACTCTGTGACCCACTTTGATGGGTGACCAGATGTCTACGTTTTCCGGGGATAGTCCGTTTTTGGTGGTTTGTCGCTGGAGATGTCCCTGTTTTTAGTCTGTAGAAGGGCAGATGTCTTGTTCTGTGGTTGCTTTGGCTGACTACTGCTGCTGTGTACTTTTAATAACTGCTTGCCTAGTTTTAGAGAATACTGTTGTGCAAAACTTGATCAGAAACTAAACAAGTCCACAATATATTTTCAAGACACAAAGTAGGCTAACCCAGGGGTCAAAAGCAGGGGTAGGTTTAAGAGACCTGAATCTTGCCATTATATGATACGTATATGTATATATAGGTATTTGTATATGTATACAATATGCATGAATGTAGGCAAACGTGATCTACAAATGCACTATTTTATGCAGCATCATTTTTTCAGCCATATGATACAGTCATATGAACAGCAATATGATATATTGATGCTGACTCAGGAGATAGCCCAGGTGTGTTTGTGCTTTTGGCCTGTAACCACAAGTCTTTTATGAACTCATATGATCTGAATCTAGTAGGGTAAACATATCCCAGTCTCATTCCTGTCTTACTGACTTTTGAGACATTTTTTACTTTGTGCCATCATTGCTAAAAAGTGATGAGCAACAACTCTTATGAGGGAATGAAACGTGAAACTGGAGCTGGCTTTTTATTTCATAGATAAAAACAATTGATATGTAAATGACATACTGACTCCCAACCCCATCATTTGAGAAATATGGCCCACTTATATTTATTACACCAGACCCTCTAGCCAACTTTCGTGCAGTTTGTGCCTGTTGTCCTAATCACACCATTCTGTAGATTCAAATTCACCACATTTAAAATCATCATCATTCATTTCACCTAAACATCAATAATAATGGCCAACATAACTACTGACTGTCTGCTGGAGTCTCCTGGAGTTTACATTTGTCTGAAAAATGCATTTACTGAGTTAAAAAAAGTACCCTCTGGCAGAAGTACACTCATGCTATTTTCTGGCCCAGTGTGGGTTAAAAACAGGGTGCTATAGGATGCAATTTGCTTTGGCTAGAGACTAGTTCATGATTGACTAGACATAAATATCCACAATTTCCAGACAGACACAACAGCAGAAGCAGCCTGGAAAAGAAGTTTAGCAGACAAAAAAATTATCTGCAGTGCAGATGAGGAATTATTGCTAATATACTGAACATTCAATATCAACAGTCAAACTGACTGAATATTAAATCAAAACCATCAACATCACATATGTAGTGTGCAGATGATATGTCACATTCACATAACCAATCAAGGTGAATTATTTGATGCCAAAGCTGAACTAATGCTAATGTTTGGTCAACTTCATGTCATTTGATAATATACATTAATTTCTGCATTTTAGGCATGCAACACAATCCAAAATTTAGGATTAGTTATGAGGTAAAAACAGTATGTGATTGTAGTCATGATTTGGAACAGAAAGGAGTAGTCATGAAAGGTCTTTGAGGAACAAAAGACTTTGAGGTAGATTATTCATATTTTCAAAAAACATGTAAAAAAATTATTGAAATTTTTAAAGACAATGTTCCACAATGAAGGATGGAAAAGGATTTGCATATTTCTCCCTTTGCAGTGTGTAATATCATTAAACGATTCAAGGAATAGTAGAGGAATTGGGTTGTGTCAGTGCCCTTTACACTTGAAAAGTACATTGAGATTAGAGATGGACCGATTGGCGTTTTTGAGGCCGATTTCGATTTCCGATCCCTTTTCAGCACGATCGGCTGATAGCCGATACCCATTGAGGGCGGGGCTATATGCCATGCAAATCTAGGAGCAGTTGTTGGCACAAGCAACACGAAATATGGTCGAAACTGTTTATTGCCGTTTATAACAAACTCATTTGAACATCACATCTGTAACAACATTAGCAGTAAATAAACTAAATCAAACATACAGTCAATATTGCAATCATTAAATTTAGATTATTAATACAATTAACACGAAAAATACTGTAAATTAAATAAATACAGGCAAAATTTCAGCCATTAAACGCAGATCCTGGGTTATTTTACAACAAAAAAACTGCAACCATTAAATGTAGAATTATTTTGAAACCAAATTTAAATTAAAGTAAATTAAAAGGTCAGTACTAAAATCATTAAAGCTAGACC
>BRDA01074441.1:0-20574 GCA_036984385.1 Crenuchus spilurus | reverse complement strand
TATGTTCTATTATGAATAAAATATTGACATTTGCCATCTCCACATCATTGCATTCAGTTTTTATTCACAATTTGTTTCGTGTCCCAACTTTTTTGGAATACAGTTTGTATATATATATATATATATATAAATTTATTAATAGGGGGCGGGGCCCTGGGCACTGCTTGTGCATAGGGCCCAGAATTTGGTGCTACGCCCCTGTGCCCAGGTATGGTTGGCACTCTGTCCTGGGTAAGCCCCCTAGTGCTCGATGCAGTATGGTTGACTGTGTGTACATGAAGTGTGTTATTGTAAAGTATCCTTGGGTATCTAGAAAGGCGCTATATAAGTGTAATGTAATAATAATAATAATAATAATAATAATAATAATATTTCTCTACATGGACTAGACAAACTGTGTCAGCAATGGCTGCAACCTAAAGTAGCTGAATGCATTCATCACAACCAACCTGTGGACATATAGTGCTTCAACCAAAAACAGCATGTTAAGTGGATACTGATGGTGAGATCAAATGAATTATCACTGTTTAAATGTAGGTGTTTTAACACCAAACCAAGCAAAGTCAATACTAGACTGCTCATGGCTCTATCGGCTAATGTTCTCATTTGTTACTGTAGCAGTCCCCTGTTCACCCTCTACACATCTAATTGAGTTCTCAGGCTAATGTGGACACGGACATGTTCTGCAAGCTGCTTCATTTGTCTGGTCGTTTGACTGACAAATTGGCTAACACGCCAGACACACTCGCAGATTCAGTGATTAGGGCATATGATGACACACAGGTTAATTGTCAGTTTGGGAACATTTCTGGCACTCTTTCCACCAGACATAATGAGATTCATTACTGAAAGGGGACATTCACCTTGTGTGACATTTGAATACAATTGACCAATTTATGGCAATTGATTTGTTGACATACATTCCTGTAAAATGGTCTATATAAGGTAGATCATTTATTTGGTATGTGTGTAATGTTTTACATACTTGTTTTCTGTATATTATTTAAATGATCCGTTGTGCTCAAATGTGAAATAAGGTGAACTTCCCCTTTAAGCTGCTCCTGCTAGTACATGATTTTTATTGCAGTGTCATCCTCCACTGTGTGGATGGCAGTTTGCTGTACAGGAAGCCTCCATTTAACAAAGTCAGTAAGCAAAACAACTGAAAGACCTTTATTTACAGGGAACTATTTAAAAGTAGGCTGGATTTGCCTCTGTGAGTCAATGGCGCCCTCTTGCGGTGTGCTTTAACCAGAGCATTTCAAGGACTGAGTGACATTCAAACGTTCCTAATGTTCCATTGATTTTTGAGGAGACAGGTCAATATGCCAATATGCATTATTATAATCATACTACCATATTAACACTCCAAGATTAATTTACCCTTCTGAGAAATATACATATCTATGGAAGCCCATTTCTACCACTTGAAGGAAAGGTCATACAGTAAGTTATAATAATGATACAGTCACTTTGACTTACTGTATGACCTATTTATGTGGTGGAAATGGGCTTCAGTACTAAAAAATACAGGAGATGACAGTCTAAAATGTGTCACATGTCAGAATCATAAATACATGGAATTTGTTTTTGGTTATTGGTGTCTCTCTAGTATAATATAAAATTATACAGGTAATGTACAGACAATACACATTATGTAGTAAACAATATACACAGATTTTGATGAACACATCAGGGTAAGAAGTGAGGCGGCTGAAGTGATGCACCCATCATGCATAGTGAATTGTGTACAAGCCTGTGGGGGCTGTGCTATGAGCTGGGGTTGCTGCAGTTAGTGAGGTCGAGATTCAGTAACATTATGTGCCCAAAGAATGAGGTCAGCTGACTACCTGAATATACTGATGTACATCATTGGATTTTTTTTCTACCCTGATGGCACAGACAAATTCCAAGACAACAGTGTTTCAGAGAGCATGAGACATAATTTTCACACATTGATTAGCCACCACAGAGTCCAGATCTAAACCACATTGAGAGTCTTTGGGATGTGCTGGTGAAGACTTTGTACAGTGGTCCAAATCTATCATCAATACAAGATCTTAAAAATTAAAAATCGTAAAAATGAACACAACTCTGGACAGAAATAAATGTTGTGACATTGAGAAAAGTTGTGGAAATGATGCCACAGTGAATGTGTGCAGTAATCAAAGGTAGTGCAACAAAATATTAAGAGTGTGACCTTTTTTGTCCAGGCAATGCACTGTACATGACATACACAGACTTTACAGGGTAATAGTAATATAGACAATGTGCCTATAATTACAGAATACACAATACACAAGCAAACATACAGATTAAATTAAGACAGGTAATATACATGGTAGTGCAAACAATGGTGCACAAGTGAATTAATAATGATGTCCAGTGATAGGATGGGTGTAATAACTGTTAGAAACCGAGTATCTAAGGACTTAACAGATGATATTGGTGTTTATTAATCTAAATAACACCAACACAGGAAAATGGACAGCCTGGATATTTACTGGACATAATGTGTGACCTGCAGTCCTAGCCTACTTCTAGAAAGCTAAGTTGTGAGTTTATATTTTTTTTCTGCAGCAATGCGCCATCCAGTGGAAGAAGATACTGAGTGTAATAGCAGAGAAGGTCCACTAGGAGAGGCATGGGCAGTATAACTGTCTCACTTGGCCTCTACTTGTCCTCTTTATACATCTGTGAGGAGCCATATGGCTGATTTGGTTGACACAGAAGCTGAAGAAGACAATAAGTGTATTTGTAAATTGAAGGTATCATTTAGGACTACTTGATTATGACAAAAAAAATCATAATCTTTTTTTTGCCTCTGTAGTTAGATCACAATTATTTAACATGAGTGCTCACTGACATCATTTATTATCATAAACATACCACAGCCTGGCAGGCTGAGATTAAGTTTGGGCTTATAGGGAGGGGTGACAGTGTAATGCTGTAAAGGAAAGGAGGGCACTGAAATTATATTACAAAATAAAAGAAGAAATAGGTTATATACATTAATTATCTTGTTTTCATAATCATTGGAAGTCAAAACTGTGATTGAAAATAAAATGTAATGCCCAGTGCTACCATGTGCTACTTGATTGGAAAATCCAAAGAAAATGCCCCAGTAAGTGGGCATTCTTCCTCGGAAACTCAGGGGAGTATTCCATAAAGCAGTTTAGACAGATAACTTAAAGACAAACTTGTCCAGTTGGGGATGAGCAACGGCACAATACCTTTGGACATTCCTCAATGTTGGGCTTAAGCTAATTTAAAAATCCTGCTATGTGGAAAACCCCCAGGATGATATTCTCAACTCTGAGTTCATCATATGATGTCAAGACTGATGCCACCATAAACAGTGCTAAAGGACTACTGGTGAACTTTTAAAAGAAAATTGCTGCAACTGAATCAACATACAAATACTATAGTCAATTAACTCACATTTTTTAATAATTATGTTTGTTTGATTTAGAACAGTAGTACATTTCAAACTTGCATCAGAATAAAGCATTGAAATGTGACTGCTGTTAGTTTGCTAGTTTAAAAGCTAAAAGACTACAGAAGAAGAGGTATTTTTGTTGATTTTTTTTCTCTGCATTAAACTCGTACACACATGATTGAGTACAACACACACTAGGGGTAGTGAGCACACATATACCTGGAGCAGTGGGCTGCCATTGGGAGTTTGGTGTTCTGCTCAAGGGCATCACCAGGGGATCCGAATAGCAACCTTTCAGTTCCAAACCCACTTTGCTAACCCAAAAATGATTTTTAAAGAAGAGTCAATTAAACACTAATATAGTGACTTGCTTAAGCCTGAAGTGAATACACTTCATGGAACTGTATATCAAGTATTTGATCTATTTACCAAAGCTATGAGCAGCCCTATCCATAGCAGCTAGGGGTTAGGTGCCTTCCTCAAGGGCACTTCAGTCATAACCTGTCTGTGGTTTGGACCTTCCGGTCACAAGACCAGATCCGTAACCACCAGGCTTTGGCTGCCCCATATTCTAGCTACAACAGGTTCACCCACAAATTCACAGCAATGTTCTAGGCTAATAGTGTGTCAATCAGGGCTATTATTATTTTATTTTTATTTTTTTAAAGAGACTCTTTAATTTTAAGGGAGACCTTCCTAAAACATCTAAGACCAGTTGGAAATTAGCTGTTTAATTTTTATACTTAAAAGTAGACAAATATGATTGATTATCAGGGGGATTTATGAAAAAACGATCATTGTAATGTACTGGAAAAATAAATATGGCGTAGCTCCAGTGGTTGCTGAAATCAAAATTGATATCTTGTAATTTGTTGTTCTTCTGAACTGGTGTAAATGTTTTCTACAAAATAGCCAGTGACATACGATACAGAAATGTTAGCTAGCTGAACTTTAAAAGCAGGAAAAGATAGAAAATATCGTTCTGGCTATTTTCAGGCTGTGGGGATCAAGCGGAAATGACGTAGCTATCACGCGGACTAATGTATAGACTATAAAACTTGAGTTTGAAATGTAAAATAACAACCTGCGTTGTGTAGCAGGTAAACATATGACGCAAGATTCATGTAAGCTCCTATAATGACCCAGCGAGACGTTAACCCCTACTGACCCTGGTTCTGAGGGGTTTGGATCCGGGTTTAAGCTATTGTTTTTTTTAAGGCTGGGTAACTTCTTTGCCTGCAACGCCGGCATGTTTACAATAGGAGCGTGGGGGGCAAGAGGCCACACAATAGTTCTTTGTTGCTCCACCGTCCAATCAGACGCCGGGGGTTAGATCGTCCCGTGCGTCTCCACCAATCAGAGAAGGCGGGGAGGCTGTAGAGAGGGGCGTTTCATTTGGATGCTGCGGGCGTGCGCTGCCCGGTTATGTGGAGGCTATTGAATTCAATCGCCGGCGAAAATGGTCGCATAGTCCTCGGCCAAGACCGGGTTTGGAGTTAAGAAGGAAATTTTGCATCTGACCTAAATCGGAGCGCGTTTCAAGGCCACGACTTACGGAATACTACCGGACTCTCGTCTTATACAAAGAGCCGCGATGTTAGGAGGACTAAGGGATGGGTACCGGAGCCACACCTGCCCGCGATTGTGCACATAGTCAGGTGTGTTACCTGCGGACCCTGGGGGACGCAGGGCGGGCCTCGTTTATCACACGGAGCTCCAGGCACTCGGCTGCAGCGCGGCCCCGCCATGGCGTGATGTAAAGCAGGAGGAGGATCACAAAGGCATGCCGTGCACCTCATCCACTGGAGGACTCAAGCGGCCACATTTGGGCGACATATTACCGGCATCCAGTCCACTGTTTACTGGATTTATCTGATTTAAGCGTTTTAAAAACACTCCGCAGCAGCTCGTGTACAAAAGACAAAAGGCTGCCGGAGTGCATGTGAGACCGGCGGCGGAGGAGCCATGGCCGCGCTTCGGCTGGACGGACTGGAGCAGCTGCCAGAAAACGGCGCCGTGCCGCAGACGCCGGAGCCCCGCGGATCCTCCAAGCTGCTGTCGCGCGTGGACGCGGCCGTCCTGCCCTTCCTCGGCGGCTTCGGCACGTATCAACGGCGCCTCGTGGCTCTGACGTGGGTGCCCGCACTGCTCATATCCTTCAGCCAGTTCTCAGACTCTTTCTTGCTGGCGCAGCCCAAGAGCGCGTGCGCGAGGAACGACAGCGGGCTCGCGGTGCCGAACTCGAGCTCGAGCCCGAGCCCCGGTCCGAGCCTCCTCCTCCTCGTGGCCGGCAACGAGAGCGAGAGCGAGGCGAACTCCAGCGCTCCGTGCATGTGCAGCGAGGGCAGGTTCGAGCTGCAGTCGGGACTGCAGCAGAACGTGGTCACCAAGGTAAGCCAACGACGCCGCACTGCCGGCCGAACGTCCTTGACCACCAGCTTTTGGCCTAAGAGGCAGGAACTAGTATCCAGCTTATACACTGTGTCCCCCCCATCAACCTTTAAAGGCTCTAACCTTCCACCTGAGGCAAAGCACACCCTGCAGATCTATTAGCAGACTCTTATCAGAGCTATTTCCGAACCTGACCTGGTTTTATAAGAGCTGTGAAGGCGATGAGGAGATAAATCAAGTCTGTCTGAATCAGGTCTCCATATCATGTTAAAAAGTTGCACCCGTTGGCTCTTTAATGGAAATGTAATGGCTCATGTGCTCAGCAGATGCACATGGGCAGCTGCAAAAGCTGATAATGTGGCCCAGGGTTCCACCCACCCATCTCAGTCTGGGACAGATAACCCTCTGGCCCCAGAAACACTTCTCTGTCACAGGCAAACTCAGCAGTATACGTCAGCATGTCCATAGGTTGTGTACTTTTGGCAGTTGGGTACAGTCTACTGATAAGATTATGAGGCCGTGGTAATGCGTGTGTTGACAGGGGGCATAGATGCAACATATGTTGAAAAGAAAACCTCTTGACCCATAACACTTGTAGAACTTGTCTTGATTCACATCACAAATAAAAATGTGAAAACTCCTTTGTAATCCCAAACCTAGATCTATGTGTCTGAGCAATGTTTTGGTATTAATACCCAAGTAACAGTCAATTCTGGACCAAATATGGCCCAATTAACTTCTGTTATGGCACTGAGGAGTGTATTGTTGGCTAAACCTGGCCTAACTGTAGCACTCGTGTGGCTATATGGTGCCCAAATACAACCTAACATAACTCGGTTTCTATTTTGGGCCAAAACTGTCCCAACTATAGTCAGACAACTGCCAGAAATGTGATTTAATTTGGATTCAATTGAGGGTGTGTGCTATCAGCTGGATTCAGGTTGGCATCATTTCACAGTGGCATGTGGGCCAGAACTGGGCTCTGGTTTGTTTGCTTACCTGTGCTTCTGAAATTGGCTGAGATTTCTGCCAGGTGTGAAAGCATGCTGTGAATTGGTGTGTGATGTAATTTTCACACTCCTGTCCTGCTGCTTTTACTCTGTATGTTTAAAAAGAGGCTGATGGTCATGCTAATGTATGTTAATGAGCCACTTAATGTGTCAGAATGCATGACATCTCTACATATTGAAATTGGAGGCAAGGTAATGCTAATGCTATGGCCTTTCCATGCCATCATACTAAACATTGCAGTACATGTAACTTACAAAAGATCACCTTAACCTGAACATGGAGGTAACTTGAGGTACCTGATGATTCTTTTCTGAATATGAAGTGGCTTAATTGTATGTTTACTTGGTGCACCTTTGTTGTAGACTCAGTAAGAGGAGCTCCTCCACTATTAAATACATGCTGTGTGCTCTGACGTGTCATTTAGTGAGCTCTAAACAGACTTTACTGTATATGTGCAGTGTGATAACACCCTGTCTCTCTCCACAGTGGCAGCTGGTATGTGATGAAGAGTGGAAGGTTCACATTGCTAAGTTCTCCTTGTTGGTGGGCTCCATATTTGGTTACCTGCTGATGGGAGCTATGGCAGACTGGTGAGTTTCTCAGAGCAGTGTGTGTAGATTAGATTAGATTCAGCTTTGCAAATGTGATCGCACACAATCGCGTTTAGCCCATCCATACAATGCTGTGAGAACATGTGCCCGAAGCGGTGGGCACCCGGGGAGCTGTTGGGGGTTAGGCGCACTTCAGTCATTACCTTCCCTGGATGTGAAATGAAACCAGCATCCAGTTCTAGCATCATTTTAAGTGATCACATGGACAGTTGCTAAGCTGTATTGGTGCATCATTACTTCATGTCTAATTAAATATGCAGAAAGCTAGACTTTGTTAGAGTCTGTCTTTAGTCTGCTGCTGTGGTCTTAACATGAAGATCAAATAGCAGTAAATATAGTTAAACAGGCTATAATGAGGCTTTCAAATACCTACACACCTAGACCAAGAACACAGTGCGAGCTTATTAATACCAGCCTTTCTAGAAGCCTGTGATTGAAGAAGGATTTTAGTCATGAAGATTGACCTCTTCTAGATTGTAGTTTTAGAAAATACATACATACATACATACACATTATACTTATATAGCGCCTTTCTAGACACCCAAGGACGCTTTACAATCGACACACTTCATATACACACACTCCGGTGAGAAGCGGAAGCCAGTCACGCACAGCATACTCTCAACCGGAAGCGACCATCCACCTGGAGGACTGCATCCAGCACTAGGGGGATCACCCAGGACAGAGTGCCAACCATATCTGGGCAAACATACATACATACACACCAGGGTAATTGTAGAGTATCCAATCCACCTGATATCCATGTTTTTGGACTGTGGGAGGAAACCGGAGACCCCGGAGGAAACCCACGCAGACACAGGGAGAACATGGAAACTCTGCTCAGATGGGGACTTGAACCCAAGACCTCAGCGCTGAGAGGCGAACGTGCTAACCACTAAGCCACAGTGCCGCCCGAAAATGTTGTATATCACTTTTTTCCAACAGATGCTGAAACATCACTCAAGTGTATAGCCAGTCTTGTAATGTACCAGCTGAACGTGACGTTGATGAGCAATTTCCCCAAGAGAGACACTGAGCTGAAAACCCATTTTCCTTTGGGCTACAACTGGTTTATGATACAAGTGGTAAACGTTCTAAAAGATGTTAAACCGAGGATCAGGGATACAGCATGAAGATGAGATAAGCCAGTGACCACTGATAGGTCTGTCAAGGATCAGGTGGAAAACTGAAGTCCAACTACAAAATTATATTGAAAAAAGTTTATAATTTATTTAAAGAAAGAAAAGTGTCTATTTTTCATTACACACAGTGACACATTTCAAGCCCTTTTTGTTTATGTTTATGCTGCTTAATAGTAATTAAGTGAAACACCAGATGAAATATTCTGATACTTTGAGATACTGGATTTCAGATTTTTCATGAACATTGAAACCAAAAAGGCTTGAAATGGCGCTTTAGAGAATATGAAATAACAGTTTAGTTTTTGAATTCAATTATGAACAAAAATGAACTTTACCACAATGTTATACAGTGGTAACCCTACTTACGAGTTTAATCCGTGCAGGAGTCGAGCTCGTTAGCTGGTTTGCTCGTTAGCTGGTTTGCTCGTTAGCTGGTTTGCTCGTTAGCTGGTTTGCTCGTTAGCTGGATGCATTTTCCCCATAAGAATACATGTAAAACTGATTAATCCGTGTCAGCCGGCCAATATACAGTATACTTTAATATGCTAAATAATGTGTTTATATGGGTTTTTAAAACATAAACGAGACGACGACGGTGCTCGTGTAGGCTGGCGGCTAAGGAGGACAGGACGACGGGCGTACGTGTATGGCATGGTTACACTTATCATATGAAAAGTAAAAGTAAAATGTATCTAACTTTCTTGTTCACTACCTTTTGCTGTCTTTGTGTCACTTTCACTAGCACTTTCACTTTCACTGGACAACAGTCAAAGGTAATGACTGACCTCTTCTTCTATGCTAGCATCTAGGAGATGCTACGACCGCCGCACCCCTAGCGGTTAGCATACTTGAACTAATTTACGCTACTCGTTACTTGGAATTTTACTCGTTACCAGGAACAAAAATATTCCGAGATCTCGACTCGTTACCTGGAATACTCGTTAGTAGGGATGCTCGTAAGTAGGGGTACCACTGTATTATATTTTTTGATGTGGCACCATATACAGGATGTTAAAATTAGATTAGGAGGGACGATACACAGTGACGTGCAAAAGTTTGGTCAGTACTGGGTTAAAATGGCAGGTTTTGTGATTTTAAAAAATCAGACCAAGCTGAATCATTTCAGAACATTTCCATCTTTAATGTGACCTGCATATGATCATAAGTCAAGTGTCCTTCAGGAAAACTGCATAGTTTTGGGATGGATGAAAATTCGGATTGAGGACTGTGGAGTTGAATCAGGTGCATTTGAGCAGGAAAATCACCAAACTGTGCAAGAGTTTCTCACCGATGATCTAAAGCAACATTATCTATGAAACGTGGTGCCACGAGTATGTAGGCTAGTGGTGCACTTATCTTCACTGACGTGAGGATGAATTATGGAGGGAACAGAAACATCTCGGATTTAACTGAAAGCCTTGAAATGTACTAGGCAACACATCACCTTGCAGCAGGATGGAATTCTGTGAAGGCAACTACAGTGTATTACATTTATTTAGTCAATCAGTCAACCTGAACAACATTGAGCATTTCACTTACTGACGGCAGAAGTGAAAGCATTTCTGAGCATTTCTCTTACTGAAGGCAAAAAGCCCTCAAAACAAGCAGGGGCTGAAAATGGCTGCATTACATGTCTGGCAGAACATCACAGAGAAGGTACCCAGCAGTTGGTGATGATTATGGGTTGTAGACATGAAGTCTGCAGTCAAGGACTGGATAGTGTTTTTCTTTTTTTAAGATGAATTTTTGATTGTTTTTCTTATTAATTTAAGGCTTTACATTTGACATGTACCTCACAAAAGTTATCCAAACAGTTACAAACACATTTCCTATTGCCTTCTAGTTTTATGTTAACTTTGAGATATACAGTACCAGTCAAAAGTTTGGACACACCTTCTGGACATTCAGTGATTTTTCATTATTAAAAAATGTTCTGTATTGTAGACTAACACTAAAGTAATCTAAACTATGAATAAACACGTGTTATTATTTAGTAAACAAACAAGTAAACAAACCAGAATATGTTTATATTTGACATTCTTCACAGTAGGCACCTCTTGTTTAGATGCAGCTTTCTTGGCATTTTCTCAGTCAGCTTTATGAGGTAGTCACCTGGAATGGCTTTCAGTTAACAGCTGTGTCTTGTCAAGAGTTCATGACTTGCATTTCTTGCCTCTTAATGTGTTTGAGACATCAGTTGTGTGTCTACTTTGAAGAATCTAAAACATGTTTTGGTTTGTTTATCACTTTTACGTTTACTACATGATTCATTATGTGTTCACTCACAGTCTGGATGACTTCAGTGTTTATTTATAATGTAGGAACAAAAGAAATAAACCATTGAATGCAAAAGTGTGTCCAAGCTTATGACTTGTACTATATATTGTATTAAAAATATGTAAATGTATTTAATATAGATTTACCACAGAGAGGTACAGAGTAGCTATACAAAAGTATTTTCTGATTTATGACTATTTTACCGTTATCATATGAAAACTCAGAAGACGCATACAGTACATGTTCACTGATGGATCTGGATAATTCAAAAATGTGTGTATTTATTTTTGTAGACATTGCGCCCCCTAGTTCCCACCATCATCATCATCATCGTAAAAATCTTTAGTCTTTAGGTTTCTCTACTATGTAACATTTCACATAAACACTCTGAATAATTTTATAAACATGATTAAATTATGCAGGATCCTCTTTAATTTATCTACCCAACACTGAGCACTAATATCATACACTGTGCATATATTATCAGTCACATGTGTTCAGACAGTGACACAATTGGGGATTGAATGAATGTGGAATGTCAGCTTTAAAATGACAATGACTGTAAAATAAATTTTACACACACATTTATAGGCCTCCATGGTTTGCACAACTAATTTCAGTAACAAACTTTAATGTAATCTGTAAACAAATCACATTCCAAAATAGTCTGTAAGGTAATCGGTCAAAAGCCATCTGGCCTTGTCTGTTTGTAGTTCTGAGATATATCCACTCTTTCTTTTTTTTTATTATTTCTTTCTGCCTTTCATTCTTTCCTTCCTTCCCACCTTCCTTCCGTCCAGAACTGCTAATAACTGTTATTAGTTCAAGTAAAACTGTTATTAGAGTTGATGGCAACACTCAGTAAATTAAGAATTAACAAACTAATCCTTACTGTAATCTGATTACATATACTTTTAAAGACAGTCTGATTACAAGTTCTTGATTTTGTAATCAGATTACATTAGTCAGATTATGTGTAGTCTGTTACTATGCAGCACTGTTTGTGTTGTGAAGATAAATGAACATACGAGTCAGACTGTAAACTGTACTCTCCTGTCTCTTCTTTGTCTGTGTGTCTCGCCCTGTCTCTCTCAGGTTAGGTCGTATTCCAGTGTTGCTGGTGTCGGTGCTATCTGTGCTTGCTTTCGGTCTTGCTGTGGCCTTCTCCGTGGACGTGGCCATGTTTAGTACTCTGCGCTTCTTTGAGGGCTTTTGTCTGGCTGCGATTAGGCTCTCTCTCTTTGTACTAAGTAAGTTTCCTTGTATTCCTCCTTTCTTCTTTTATACCTGATGGTCTGACTGCAGGACTTTGTTCTGTGTTAATGTTACAATCACATGCATGCTTTATCTTAAGTTAGCCAATATGCCTTATTTGTAAACGCAAACTGCTTTTAAATGTCAGCTTCTTCGACTCTATAGCTTAATTGCCTGTTTTGGTTGATTCAATTACTTAACAGTGCTTAGACGGCGTGTTTCTGATGACAAATCATTAAATGCTGCTGAGGGAGTTAAATTCTCAGAGACGTAGAGAGAAACACTTTAAAAGTGCACTATACTTGAACTCATTTCTGCTCCTTATCTTTAAATGTTACCCTTACAAGTGACTGACATGAATCATTCAACTTTATTTGTTATTTAAATTTTTTAGACATATACATATCTTTCCAGTGAACATGTAGCCTTATTACAACATTATATCAACAATGCAAGAATGCAGGCAATGTTGTCATAATGTAATCATGTTGGCTGGGTTATGATATCCTGATTTATACAATTATTTTCAACATTTAAGATGTATTTTTATAATTATCATTGGTTGCGATAAACTGATTAATCCGGCCAGTGAGCCATTTTTGCATATTCTGTGGTGGCGGATTATTTTTTTAAACAATTAGCCTGCACTCCTGAGGCCAAAGAACAGAAAATGGCACATTGATCAGTTACAGGCATATCTACAGGCAGCATTATCAGTGTAGCTGCTGTATAACAATATATATTCTACAAGTAGAGGAAATTCTACAATCTGAAACCAGATGAATATTCTACATCAGATGAAAGCATGGCTGATATACAGTGCCTGGCAAAACAAAAAAAAAGTCACACAGTGTGTAAAGTCTTCTCCAGCAATTTGAGCCCCATAAATCCTGGCATTGCCATCAGGGAAGAAAAAATTCATTGATGGAATAACGTAGTCATTCAGTATATTCATTTAGTCAATTGATCTTATTCTTTGGGCACATAACGTTGTTGAAGCTAGACCTGACCAACTGCAGCAAGCCCAGATCCATAGCACTGCCCCAACAGGCTTGATCAGTAAGTACTAGGTGCGATGGGTGCATCACTTCAGCCGCCTCTCTTCTTACCCTGATGCGTCCATCACTCTGGAAGAGGATAAATCTAGACTCTTCTGACCACATGACCTCCTTCCATTGCTCCACATTGCTTGATGCCAATAATTTGGCCCTTCTGAAACAGATTAACATTTTTTCCACGACCACAGAATGTATCTTTTGACATGGTTGTTTAACAAATGAAAATCTGCTCGCTACATTAGTTAGGGGTTAAATAACTTGTTGCCAGCTGAAACATAATCACCCATGTAATAGTTATCCAATGGGAGGCTCTTACCTACTTGCTAAGTTAAATCCAGGTGGTGACCTTTATTGGCCAGGTAATGTACTTATCCTTTCATCTCAAATAAACAATTATTTTATTTGTGTATTTATTTTTCCTCAGATCCAAACGAAAACACATATCAGTATTATATATCAACCATCAGCCAACCCGCACTCTAAATATTGCCACTGGCCATTGAAAAACCCATATTGCTTCATCACTAGTCAATGGAAGGAGCAGCACAGTAGTCCAGAAGTGCTACGCCAAGAGTATTATGAGGCTGAAAATACAAACCTTTTTGTTTGATGTCTACTCGTAATGTGATTAAGTGGTGTAGGGGGAATGAGATAGACCACAACCCTGAACTGGATTAAGCAGTTAAGATGATGGATGAGTGGAATAGTCGCTTACAATTCTATGTGTTGTCTTGTTTGCTGGGTTTGTCTTCTCCATCGCAGAAGACCAGCTACATTAGCTGCTCTGTGTGTAAGTGTGTGTAAGTGTGAGGCGGGGGGAGGTAGGAGATTAGAGTGAGGGTGTCCTCTATGGAGTGGTTCACTTTCAGTCTGGGAGCAGGAGAGGGATTGAGGTAATCAGCACCAGAGGACCCTTCAGCAACAAAGGGAGTGATGAGGGAGAGAAAGAGCTGAACAAAAGAGCAATCACCCAGCTGTGCTCACTTGGTGAAAACAATAAAGAAAAGCATTTCAAAACAGGAATTAAAGAATTAAGTGTCTGCTGGTTGTCTCCGTGTTTTCACTAACCTTGCTTTTCTCTCTTAGGGATTGAGCTGTGTTTGCCTGGTTGGCGTTTCTCCATGACAATGGTTGCCAGTCTGGTTGTGGTGGGTGGGCAGCTGCTGATGCCTGGCTTGGCAGCGATTTGCCGCGATTGGCAGATTCTTCAGATCCTCATCATCGTCCCATTTGTCCTCATGCTTCCATACGTGTGGTGAGATCTTTGTGTTTATATGCAGGGAAATTCAAATTCTGATTACTTAGTTTAATATATTTGAGCATAATATAGCAGCAATGTCTTGGAGTGTGTGATGGGATAGAGTCTGGAGGGATGGGTGGGTGATAAGTTTGGCGACTTGTGCATTTATGGTGAACCAAATGAAAATATGCCCCTCAACATAAACTTCATTTTGCAGGTTCAGACTTATGATTTTAGTTTGAGGAGATATAGTGTGACTGTAGAAGTGACTTTTAACATGTAGAACTTTTGTAGAATCTGCTCTATAGTAGAATATAATCCTGTATTTTATTGATTGTCCCAGAAAAGAAATGCTCCATTGCTGGACACAAAGCACCATTGAATCCAAGCACTTTCATGTGTTACCAATTCTTATGAACCCTTTCAGGCTAAAAAAAAAAAACAAAAAAAAAACAGATAAATGAACACAGTGCTGTAACGATTATAACATTTTAGCTGAAGATAGTCATAAACATATATATATATATATATATATATATTTATTTATTTCTAGGTTTTTGCCCATTTTTATCCCCTTCCCAATGTAGTGGTAGCCAATTAGCCCATCCCCTCCATTAGGTCTCTTCCCATCACTTTGCAATGTCCCTGACTCTAGGAGGGTGCAGGCAAGCACAAGCCTCCTCCGTTGCGTGTGATGCAGCCACCGCCTCTTTTCAAACCACCGCTGATACACCGTCACTGGAGAGCCTAACGAGCTCGGAGGAAGGCACACAGGGTCCCCAGCTCCGATTAGACCAATCAGTAGCCAGCAGACATTGCAATGTGAGAGTGATAGAGAGAGAGTGAGAGCGCCATCTATCCGCCCAGAGAGAGCACTGCCAGTTTTTGCTCTCTTGGGCCCCGACTGTTGATGCAAACAGCATGACCGGGATTCGAACTCGCGATTCTCGGGTCATAGTGGTAGCGTCTTTGCCCGCTGAGCCACTCGGGCCCCAAGTAATTGTCATGAACTGATCAGCTCTACTATGTACTGTTTGTATACTCAGGAACACTCATCACTGATACTTTTGAGCTTCAAATGATTAAAGTTGGCATGCAAAGACAATTTTAATGTGCAATAATATACCCACCTCCTGGCGCAGCTGGACAAAGATTTAATGGTTGGCGATTTTAATTGACATATTCATGATGTGTCAGCTTGTGCTGCTGCTGAATTCCTTAATATTACTGACTCTATTAAACAGTTTGTCTCAGGTGCCACCCATACAGGTGGACACCCCCTGCACTTAGTTTTTACACTTGGACTGCATATTGAGCACATCTACTGTGAGGATTTATAAATCAGTGATCACAATTTTTTGAGATCTCTATGTTCTTTTAAAGAAAGGAAAAAAACTAGTCAGCTCGCGCATTGTTACTCAGAAATTGGCTGACCAGTGCTCAGCTCTGTTTGACATAAATTGTGTCCAAAAGTCTTTTAATGCTCACTGTTCCTCACTTCTGGATAGTGATGCACCTGTGAAGGTGAGGTCTAAACCTTCTTTTAATCCCTCTCTGTGGATAATAGAAGAGACTCGCACACTGAGGCTGAAATATTGTCAGTCTTAATGGTTATGGAAGGCCATCGGACTGGAAGTGCATCGTTTTTACCTTAAAGACGGCAAACTGTCTTCTAATGCTGCTGTAGCCACTCTATGCTTATTTTAGTCATTTGGTCTCTTCCTCAAAGAGAAATCCCAGGATATTATTTAGCACTATAAACAATACTGTTTCTCCACTGAGTGGACTGCTTTTCAGTGAGTGACTGTAATCTTTTTCTTACCTTTTTTATTGACAAATTGTTGGCCATTAGATCTAGTTTTCAATCAGCGCCTGCTCCACCTACAATAAGCACTTCCTCTGGTGTTACTGTTTTGGACTCTTCAACCCATCTGTCTTCAGGATTTGATGGTTATAATTAAAAAAATGAAGCCTTCATTTAGTTCCCATAATGTTATACCATCTAGCTTGTTTTTTAAGGTTTTACCAGACATTGCCCCCACAATTTTGGCTACAATTAATTTGTCACTGACAACAGGATGTGTTCCTTCCTATTTTAAACATGCTATTGTACAGCCATTACTAAAGAAACCCAAGTTGGATCCTGATGTCTTAAAGAATTACAGACCCATCTCTAAACTCCAGTTTTTATCCAAGACCTTAGAGAAAGCAAATCAATTTATTACTGCATTTGAGAAACAGGATATTTATGACACGTTTCAGTCTGACTTTAGGAAACAGGACTTTACTGAGACCGCCCTTCTTAGTGTCTCAAACGATCATCTGATGGGGGTTTATGTTCTGTGCTGATTTTATTGGATCTCAGTTCAGCTGTTGATACAGTAGCTCACGGTATTCTGTTGAATAGATTGCGTAACTGGGAAGATTTATCAGGTACAGCTCTTGACTGGTTTGCATCTTATCTTACAGCAGGGGTGTCCAAACCTTTCTTGTTGGGGGCCAGAAGGAGAAAAATATATATAGTGTATATATAGTATAGCCCTATAGTAGTACTATAAGAGTGTTTTTGTGGTCATGGTACCTTTTTAAAGTAGTTCAAAAAGCAAAACTCCACCAGCTCTGAAAATTTACTTCATTTTTTAAAGCCCAACTTTGCACAAATACTGCAAACCTGGCAACCCTGAAGTTCCCATGCTGGGCTATGAGTTGAGCTACTTTGTAGCCCTTGTAGGATTTTCTTGTACTTGGTTAGCACAAAAAACTGGTTTTGTTGAGCTGTTAAGATATCTGCTAGTTGTTTCACCCTCTGTACTCATTCAACACCAGTGCCTGACCAGACAGAGTGATTTATTTCATAATGTCGCAATATTATTTTATAATTAAAGGAAATGTGAAGCGTTTTAATTTGGTTTTAACGTGTTAGCAACACCCAGTGTTCAAACTAGGATTTTTTTAATTACCTGATGAATTAGTGGTATTTATTTATTATTATTTCTAAAATACCCAAATGGTAATGGGCTGCAAATGAGCCAGACTTTGGACATACCTGTCTTACAGCGTGAAGTTTTGCTGTTTCTATGGAAGACTTGGAATATGAGTCTTTCCCGTTAACCTGTGGTGTTCCACATGGCTTGGTCCTGGGTCCCTTGTTGTTTCTGCTATATATATTGCCCCTGGGACAGGTTATTTTACAGGACTTTTAGACTGTTTGGTTGCTGTTAGGGATTGGACAGGCAGACATTTTTGCAGATAAGACTGGGGTCTTGATTTTTGCTGCGGGGAAGGATACTCCCTTGATAAAACAGTGCCTGGGGTCTTTTTCTGCTGTATCTGGTCCAACTTTGCAAAATGTAAGTTTTTTTTAAAACTGGTCCTTGTTTTTTGATTCTTATGCAAAGCAGCTTACTAAGTCTTGTTTCTTTCATTTGAGGAATATTAGCAAACAGAACTGTTTTGAAAAGAGATTTGGAAATACTTATACATGCTTTTATTTCAAATTCAATTGATTACTGTAATGCCCTTTTTACATCCCTCAGTGTGTCGGCCCAATTTAAAATTCTGCTGCAAGACTTAAAATGGTCAGGGTTACCCCTGTTTTAAAAACACTTCATTGGCTTCCCATTGAATAGTTTATTATATATTATATATTAATATATAATATTATACTCAGTTTAAGATTTAAGATTTCATCTATTACCTATAGAGCGCTGCATGGCCAGACCCTTAAATGTATCATTGACCTACTTTAAACTTATACTTCAGCCTGACTGCTGAGGTCAAATGACCTGTGGTTACTAAGAGTTTCTTGGACCTGCTAAAGATGCATGGTGACTGAGCTTTTGAGGTTGATCTGTGGAACTCCCTTCCTCCTAATTTAAGGTTTGCAGAGTTAGCTGACCTCTTTAATAAAGCAGCTTAAACGCATCTTTTCAGGCTACGTTTTAAGACATTTTAGAGCACGTCATCTTTCAATTTTTGAGATTTTTGGGATGCACCTGTATGTTAAATAAGAATTCAAGTACGAGCATTTTAAACTTGATATGGATACTAAATCTATGATGATGAGAAATGAGAAATTTCTTCTGTATTCTCTACAGGGTGTTTCCTGAGTCCCTGCGCTGGTTGTTGGCCACACAGCACTATCAAAGAGCAAAGAGGCAAATGTACTCCATTGCCCAAAGTAATGGGGCTGACATGACAACTGACCCCAGCGGCATTCTTTCTGGTGAGTATTATTATTATTATTATTATTATTATTAAAGAAACTTGGAAGTTTACCTAGCTAGGATGATGATGATGATGATGAGGTATATTATACTTGTGTTCAGAGTTGGAGAGAGAGCTGCAGCAGAAGCCCAGAACCTCCTGCATCACACAGTTGAGCAGCACCAGAAACCTGTGGAAGAGCATTGTAGTTCTCTGTGTCAACTCGTAAGTGTGTATATGTATGCTGTACACTCTTCTGACTACAATGTTAAGCTATAGGGATGTTGTTGACAGATAAACGTTTTAATACCCACACTAGGGTTGTCACCATACCAGAATTTTGACTTTGATGCCGTTACAAAGTGTAGTATCATGATGCTTGTTAGCAAATCAGTACTTTGGTTCTAAACTAAAAACAGTAATTGTTGTTAATGCCAAATATTTATTTGATAGAACATACACCTCTCTACATTTTTACAGTTTAACTAATGTGCCTGTTCTTTTAAACCTGTAGTCTCTATAATCCATACAGAACTCTTCAGTTAATTCAGTTAAAATGGTTATTCAAACTAATTTGCATTAGAAAGTGACAAAAGAGTATATTTCCAAAATTGAGTATTGAAACATTTTGATACTCTTGATTCTAGATGAGTCTTAATAGAAAAGTTTTGCAGAGCTCCGAGTGGCTCGGTGGATTAAGGCGCTGTCATTATGATCTGAGGATCACAAGTTTGACTCCTAGATCATGCTGGTTTCCATCGGCAGCCAGTCCTGAGGGAGCAAAATTGGCTGTGCTTTCTCTGAGCGGTATAAAAGTCCCCAGCACTGCTAAGTAATGTTGGCTGGCTCAGGTGTCTGCCAGGTGATCCATCAGAACTGGGGATCCTGCGCTTTACTCCGAGCGCATTGGCTGCCCGGTGGCGATGCATCAGCAGCAGTTGGAAAAGAGGCGGAGCTTGACTTCACATGTATCAGAGGAGGCTTGTATGAGTCTGCACCGTCCTAGACATTACAAGTGATGGGGAGGGTCATTTAGCTACATTTGAGGCATTTATCAGACGCTCTTGTCCAGGGTGACTTAGAGTTGGTGGTTTGGTGCCTTGCTCAAGGGCACTTCAGTCAGTCATGACCTGCCCAGGGATCTTACCGGCAACCTTCCAGTCACAAGACCAGATCCCTAACCACCAGGCCACGGCTGCCCCCACCTACCAACACTTTGGGGAGAAAATCTGATAAAAAATATGTTTTGAGTGTTTCGATACTTTTGGAAATATTCTTGCAACTTATAATCGTAATAAAATATGATATCATAACACAATCTCTCTGTCTCTGTATCTCAGGCTGGCTGGCTATGGTATCCACCACTGTTTTGTGCGTAGTGTTCTGGAGGGCAGCACGTCTGACCTACATTACTACGCTCTGGCAGGCATTGCCATGGCCTCATGTGTGGTGCTGTGTCCAGTGGTGGTGTGCTTTGGCAGGAGAGGTGGTCTCCTGACCTTCATGATCATCACAGCACTGGCCTCATTGCTTCAGCTCGGCTTGCTCAGCTGTGAGTTTATATATATGTAAAGCACAGACTGTGGGTGTTTGAATTGTAGATGTGTGTAAATGACTAGTATCTGGGCTAATTATAGCTTTTGTCATTTTCTCTATAACAGTAATTGGAAAGTACAGTCTTCGCCATGATACAGGTAAGCTTCCCACGTTTGATTTGAACATGTTGCATAATTGCTCATTTGCATTGGTCTAGACACGTACAGGTATGCAGACTCAGATGTTTTATGATTTTGTCTTGTTTGATGTCAGTTCTGAGGGACACTTTGAATCGGCGGTTTTCGGTGGCGTTTTCCATCATCGGAATGTTCTCGTCACGAGCTGTCAGCACACTCAGCATCTTCTACTGCGCAGAGATCACACCTACTGTCATCAGGTCAGTCTTACT